>MJHO01000304.1:0-67005 GCA_002076135.1 Xerophyta viscosa
AACCGGGAAAGTGAGGAAATCTAGTTTAATTCATGAAAAATCAAAGAAAAGGAGATGACAACCTAAGGGGCTTACCTAGGGCTCCAACAGCACGAGCTCGCAGAGGAATGAAGGAAATAACCCCAAAACAATACAAATAACAAGTCCTCACCTACTCTATCTACTCCGATCGGTCGACCGAAAAGGAATCGGTCGACCGATAATCCTAAAATCAGCAAAAATAGAAACGATTTCAGCACTCGGTTGGCTTGACTCGAATCGTACACTCACATCGACGGGTCCCCTACTAGGCTAGCCCGTCCTAGACGTGTCACCACACACGTGAAAACACTACGCACGCGAAATCTAAGGTCGCACGCAGAAATTTACATACATAACCAAGCATGCATATAAACTCAAAACCAAAACAAAAACAAACACGGACCTCACAGTATCCTGTACCGGGGTTGCTCTGATACCATTTCTGTCGCGTCCCGCTCCCCGCCCGGGGCCCCGCCAAGCCCGATTCCGTGGTGGGGCCGGGGCTTGGCGGGGTTGGCCCGGGGCGGGGAGCGGGACGCGACAGAGATGGCCACCCCAGTAGAAGAAGACAAAGCCGAGCTCAACCCTAAGATCTAGGCTTATACTTGGAGCTTCTACTCAGATAGGTCTTCAACTGCATAAGGGAGTGGGCAGGGCTTATACTCACAAGCTCGGGAGGGGCTCGCAACATTACAATCAACTTTTCCTTCTTTGAACAATGTGCCCAAGTATGAGGCCCTCACAACCCCTAGAGGGGCTCAGTTCGAGCGTCTACTCATCTGCACCGACTCTCAACTAAGGGAGGAACAGATCTATGGCTATTTTGTAGTAAAAGGACGCGAACATGGCCTCGTACCTCAACAACAGTACGAGGATTATAGAAGAGCTTCAAGTACTTCGAGATCCAACGCGTCCCTAAGGAGGAGAATGTCATGGTCGAGGCTATATAAATGGAATAAAGAAAAGACAAGCCTAGTTCCTAGTAGCTGGAGTCAGTTGGAAGATCCATGGCAGCTGGGATGTCGGTTGTGGCCTTGGTGCCCTCTAAAGCTTCCTTAACTAAACCGACATCATCGTCGTCATTCTCCGATTCCTCAACCCTAAAAGCTTGGTGCTCACTCACAGCATTCACCATGGCTTCCTCGTCGAGGAACCGGTAATTCCTCTAGCTAGGGTCCAGCCGCTTCTCTCATCTAGGAAGAAATGACACTACCCTACCACATCTATCACGCAGCTGGAGACGTACTTGTCAGCCTCCGATTAGAGATATTCTCGACCTCAATGCGCAAGGCCGCTTCAACCTAGGCGCCCTTTTCTTTGCTGTATTAGCCAGCTTCGCATCCTTGCAGCCAGGGTCTTCTTCATTGCTTCCATCTCCTGATGCGCGCTTTATCTCCTAGCTCGCCTTTTCGAGCAGCGCTACATCTATCTCCCCTGTGACTTCTCCTTGTATCCTGCTTCAGCCCAAAGCTCAAGCTTCAAATCCTTAATCATCACCAGGGCCTTGGTACGAGCTTCCTTTGTGTGAAGGTCATTAGATCCAAATTTGCTTGAACCAAGTCAAACTATGCTTTGAACTATATTATCTGCACCACGTAGTTTTCCCTCTCCTCGGACCGGTTCTGAACTGATAGCTATTGCTGAGGAAGATGTAGTGAAGGTCAGAAGCAACCAATAGAATCTAAGTCATAGGGGTCAGAGGTTAGATGACAAGTCAAAAATAAAACATACGTACGAAATGAAGACAAAGCTGCCGGATACGTGAGCGGCG
This sequence comes from Xerophyta viscosa, assembly GCA_002076135.1. Lineage (NCBI taxonomy): Eukaryota > Viridiplantae > Streptophyta > Magnoliopsida > Pandanales > Velloziaceae > Xerophyta > Xerophyta viscosa. Next base: position 1,793 of record MJHO01000304.1, read on the forward strand.
TGAAAATAGAAGTAAAGGCATCGTCCTTGACCCCGACCACCTCATCTCGATCCATATGCAGAGGGTGCATAGAGGAGTAGCTCATCAAAGGCCGAGTCACCCTACTTCAGCTTTAGAGAAGACAATAGACATCAGTCAAGGACAGGGCCCCCAGGCTTGGTTAGCTCCACGGACTCTAGAGGATCAGGTGGTGCCATTCTTTTCGAGATTGGATCGGTGCTTGATACCTCTATAGTGCTTTCAAGGAGAGGCTGAGGCTGTAGCAGATTTCAGGATCTTCACCTCCGCCTCGGTTTGAGAAATGGCCTCCGAGGTATGTAACGCAGCCTTAGTAGTGCTCTGGCCAAGAGCAGGGCTGGTTCACTCCGAGGCCTGGCTGGTCATCCGAGAAGCCATGCTTTCTTCTTCGTTGTTGCCTTGGCAGCCTTCTCATCCTTCTCTCTCTTTATTATCTCATACATTGGCTAGTGCTAAGATTGCGGCGAGGAGGCGGCAGGAGCTCTACAAAGGAAAGCAAAGTGTTAGTACAAGTGAATTTTTTCTAAGTACACAAGACTAAGCTGAGGTGAGCATTATACTATTGGGTTCGATGAGAAAAGCCATGATCTACGCTAGCGTATCCTTTGACGGGTTCCCTACTTCAATCTCACATCGATATTCTGTGAACCTCAGCAGGTCCATACTCAACTAGTCGTCAGATTTGATGATCAGGGCCTTTAACACCTCAAACTTTTGGCTAAATCAAGACTCGATTAAACGTGCAAGAAGGGTCGTCCCAGTAATGAAGAACTTGTCCTTCCAATAATGGACAAAGTAAGTACGACCCTTCAATTGTTTGCTATGAACAGCCGTTTGGGAGTTGAAATAGTACTAGCCGTGGGCCACCGATCTGCGCCAACATATCCACTGACGGTTTCACCACTTTAATCTCGCCTTAGTACCTGCGAGCCTCAACAGGTTTGTACCTAACTGGTCACTAGAATTGATGGCCGGACCTTGAACACCTCAAAGTTTGGCTCAACGCATGCTCGATTAAACAGTAAGAAGTGGCATCCCGATGTAAAAGAACTTGTCCTTCCAATGATGGATAAAGTAGGTATGACCTTTCAACTGTTTGCTATTCGTTGACTCCAACAATAGAAATAGTACTACCGCTGGGCTTACGTCAAGGACAACAAATCGAAGACACAATGCTACAACCCAATGGAATGGCGAATGTTTTTGAGGGAGCAGATGTAAATGAAAACATGATACGGTGATAAGAGTAAGGTACGAGTTGACAGGGCATTAGTATGCCTTAGAACGGATCGATAAAAAAAAGTGTTCAAGGGAACTAAGATTGAGGCAGACATGATCATGCAAAACCGCAAACTCACCAGGATAGAAGATGGTCATCCGCTCATCTTGGGCCAGTAGTCAGACAACGATATCCTTGTCCGTGCCGAAGCGCGACTCCAAGATGTTAACTATCTCTAATCATTTTGGATTGGATTTCCTCAAGCATGGGGAGATATTCGAAGTAGGAGGAAGCGACCTTATTGATGGACGTACCTGGACATTGATCCACCGACACCTACCTCAGCCTGAGTTGAAGGATATGCTTTCGGGCTATAGCAACCAGTGGTTGAGCAGACTCGATGGTGTTTGATTGGATTAAGACCAAGCCCCTTACTGTAGACAGGAAAGTTGCAGTGGACTGATCTGATAGTAGAGGAACAATGAAGCGGGGAAGGAGCGCCGCAAGATTGAAGTGCGTTGAGCATAGGAAGGGGTTCAGACTAGTTCACGGAGCAGAGATAGTGGATCAGAGTAAAGCGAATTATTTTGTGGGAAAAATTTAGAATTTCGGGACCTTATTCCAATGAGTAATTATGCTCATTGTTAATTACGCACATTTACGCAACCTCCGATTAAGGGTTTTTTAATCTTGCATATGATGATCTAATCTTTAGAAACCCAATATAAAATAAGCAAATTAAAATAATTAAATCTAGCTATATAAACAGAACATGTACGTGATAATTAGCAAGTATAAAAATATGAATTATTAAATTAATGTGCAGGTATCCAGAGATCAACGCCAAACAAATTTATGTAAGCATTATATTTTGAATACGATAAGATAGAAGCTTAAATATTTCTTCATGCACATCTCAGATAAATTAAACTCAAAATAATTGGCAGATAAAGAGAACTCCTTAGATTGTAGATGATATTCAACCGCTCCGGAAACAGACCCTTCTTTCTGACTATCTGCTGCTTTAGCTAGATGCTCTCTAGCTTTTCTGGTTTTTATTTCTTTGAATCGTTGTGCTTCTGGTTGCTCTTTGTTGCGATTGCTCTCTCTCTCTTTCTTCCTCTTTTTTCTAGGGCCGGCTGAAGCTCTTCCCTTCAATCACTTCCTCTCTAGATTTTTTTCATTTTAACTGCGCCTGCCTTCTTAAAACACTGTTATGAAATTCCAAATTTGGTGGAATTTCTGTTTTGAGATCCACGAGATTTTGACTGAAACTCTTCCCTGCAATCACTTTCTCTCTAGGATTTTTTTTCCTTTTAATTGCGACTGCCTTCTTAAAACACTGTTATGATATTACATATTTGGTGGAATTTCTGTTTTGGGATCCATGAGATTTTGACCTAATTTTGATGTATTTGTTCCTTTTTGCTGTCATATTTGAGCCGGAGAAGACTTCTTCAAACTGCCATGTATTTAGATGTCTAGGATTTGCTGCCATATTTGGGCTTCATTTGCATATTAAGCCCTTAAGCTTATTCCAAAATTTAATTAAGCCCAAATAGAGTTCAAAATTCAAGCTCAACAAAAAGCCCCCTCTGATTAAGTATACGCATACATTTTTTAGTGTGCGCTTAATCGGACCATCATGATTCTATTTGAGATGCGGATCCATAATTTAGCAGAAAATTTTCAGTTTTTTGTTGTAGTTTAGTGCATAAACCAAAACTTTCATCTTTGCTTTTGCGATCTTGACTTGATCAATTAGCATCTTCATGAATGATCATAGATTTTGCCTAAGACCATATGAGTAGCTTTCAAAAGTTATGGGGGGGGGTTAGTCTTAGATTTGGCCCAAGACTAACTTTGAAGTTATTGTTAGTCGAGAATTTGGCTCTCAACTAATTTAAATGGTCGATAATTTCATTTAAGACCGATGGGTGATTTGGGTGATCTAGAATTTTACTAGACAAATATGAGGATTTGAAGAGTCTATGATTTGGCTAGACGGATTTAAAGGTTTGATCGGTCTATGAGTTTGGCTATAGACATGACATGAACACATGGTGGTTTTGAATTTGGCTCGAGACTTGACTTTGGCATCACATTAGTAGATATATTTGATTTGTCAAGCTTTTTTTTTCAAACTGAATGAGAATTTTTTTTTGTTTTTGTTTTTTTTTTAACTAACATGACGCCTCTTTAGAGGTTTTTGCTGATATTAGCCACCTCTTATTTTTGCCTATGGAATCCTTATAAGTTTTCTACATAGCGAGGTTATCCAATTTTACCTGCAGCGCCCTTTCAGGTTTTCACTGCAGCCAGATTATGCATCTTTACCCCTAGTTTTTTTTTTTTTTGTAGGTCCGCTGGGTACTTCATATTTTACCCGCACTATTGATATATAGCACGTCCTACACATTTCCTTCCCTTTTTTTCTTTTTTTTTGTTTTTGCGCTAAATTGACACCTCTTGTGAGGTTTTGGCCGATATCAGCCACCTCTTATTTTTGCCTATGGGACCTTTACAGAGTTTTCAATAGTGAGGTTATCCATTCTTTCCTGCAGCGCCCTTTCGGATTTTCACTACAGCCGGATTTTGCACTTTTACCCCTAACATATTTATCGCTTTTTTCCTAGGTCCGCTGGGTGTCTCATATTTTACCCATGTTATTGATGTGTAGCACGTCCTACACCCTTTTTTTTTAGATATGTATTTTGAGATGGACTTTATTATCAGCTAGGAGAATATTGGAACCCCTAGCATTTGTTGATTTGAATAAATGTCATCCATCCTTCATCACTAGACAATGGGATTTGCTTTATAATTTGTTGGATCTTTAAGCACATTTTTTGAAAAGGCCAAAATTTACTTTTTACCCCTTACTCTGCATCTTTGGGCGATCATGCCCCTTAACTTATTTTTGTAACTTTCGTACCTCTTTACAAGTAATATCAGACGGCGATGTCCTAGATGATGATTTAGGCATTAATCATGCTGATGTGGCACCAATTATAGTTTTTTAAATATTTTTTTATATTTATTATATTTTTTCAATATCGGTATGGGTATTTTAGTAATTTTGTATTAAAATTTATATTTGACCGGTGTTACGCCGAACCACCGTCGGTCGTCGGCCACATGCTCCGCCATCTGTGCCGCCGGCGCCACCGCTGCCGGCCTCCCCTGCTGCTGCTGCAGGATGAGGGAGAGAGGGGAGAGAGATGGGGGAGCATAAGGACGAGAGAGAGAGGAGAGAGAGATGGGGTCTCCGGATCTGGGACACGGTGAGGTAGGGAGCAATGGATTCCTCGCTTCGGCGGCACTGAGGAGGTAGAGATCGCCTTGGATCTCGCTAGAGGCGGAGCTGAGCGCGGAGGAGGTCGAGATAGTTACGGCTAGTGGCCGGGGCATAAGCCCCCAGCTCACCGAGCTTTTTGCTTATTATGGTCTCTATCGCTTGTAGGATTGCATCTTGTGTCATGTTGCTGTTAGTTTCTTCAGAAGTTGTCCCATTGCTTGTAGACGGCATACCAGCCGTAGTACTTGTAGTTTGCGTAGGATGTTTCCAGCTATATTATTATTGCAGTTGTTCATCATTTTCATTAGAGAATTAAGTCTAGCAATCAATTGAACAAGTTGGTCATCCCTTTCAGCTATCATGCGATCACGTTCTTGCATTTGCGCTCTCAAACTTTCCAGCTCTTGCTCTTCTGGTGTCGGATTTGATATACTTGCCATCATAACAGGCATTTTGTCAGGAGAGTTATTTCTTGGAGCCTTCACCATCAACCTTCGAGTACTCGTTCGTGCTTAAAGTGCCTCCCTCGCCCTGCTGGTTCTTCTTATTTGAACGCCATTCTTATTAGCAAGTTATACTAATTCCTCTAAGTCTCTTTCCTCTTTTTCACCCATTTGGCTTTAGGTTGCGGCCCTAAGCGTTCAAAAACTGACGACTTTTTAGGGCATAGATGTTGGTGTACTGACATTCTTCCAAGCTCAATGGCTGATCCCAATTGCTCGTGAATTATCCTTTTTTTAGCCCCCAACCGTTTTGCTTTTTGTCAGCTGCGGGATTTTCGTACCCATCCTTAACGGATGTTGTGACATTATGATCCAAAGCTTCAAATGAATTCTTAGTAGCGATCGACGAACAAATTTGAATTATTGTTTGTGGCTACAATGGACCAAGTCTTCGAAGCATTCTTTGTTGAGTTCTTCTAATATTTCGCTTCATGGATTTTGTCATATTTCTTTTCCCTTTTTTATGAGAATTATTGTTCATATTTCTACTCTCTTCCCAAATCTCGATGTAATGAGCATCCATTATTTGGATGTTGTCAATTTTTCGTGAAAGCCAGTACGAGTTGGGATGATATATATGACGTTTCGCATGGCCAATAGAGGCGCTGCTTCTTGTTCATTTTGCATTTATCTTCTCATTTGAGTTTGGATCTCCAAAGCATGATTAGATGATTTTTTAACTAAAGGGCAAACCCCAACTCCATGCTTGTTTGAATCAATAGCAAAGGGGCGAACCCTAGTGCCACAAGTTTTTGAATCAGCAGCAAAGTGGCAAACCCTAGTGCCACAGGTTTTTGAATCAGCAGCGAAGGGGCGAACCCCAGTGCCACGGGTCTTTGAATCAACAGCAAGGGGGCAAATTCCAGTACCACGGGTCTTTGAATCAGCAGCAAGGGGGCGAATTCCAGTACCACAGGTGTTTAAATCAACAGCAAAGGGGCGAACCCCATTGCCACGTTGGGTTTGAACCCAATATGGCTTCGCCGCAAAGCTCCCGAATTAAATAGTGACTTCTCGAATGCCATACCCTGCACAAATATAAAGTCACAAATATTAGTATAAAAAAATTAATAGATTCCCAAAGATGGGAGGAGAACAAGGTCCCACCGGGCGTGCCATTTTACTCGACTTTCGTGACGGGAGAAAATTTAGACATGACCTTATTTAATAGAGTATAATATGGGATCTAATGTTGCATTACGACATATTTTAGCAACTCTGATTAATAGGCGCTTTTTAAATTCTCCTATGATGAATCCTAATATGTTAAGGGTAAGCCTATATTATACCCACTCTCCACGCAAAATTAAAATATTAAATCTAAGCGCTATATAAAACATACACATAATTAGCATGAATGAATGTAGCCAAGTTATGAGAAAAATAGTCTTAATTTAATTGAAATCTCATTAATGTGCAGGTATCCACAGTAGAGTACACCAGGAACAAGATTCTCTCATGTAAGCATTATATTTTGAATACGATAAATGCACTCTCCACGCACTCCACTCTCCACGAACTCAAATACTTGAACAGAGAAAGAGAACTTCTTAAGATTGTTGATGATGGATTAAACCGCTCCGGAAACAGACCCTTCTTTGCTGCTATCTGCTTGCTGCTATAGCTAGAATGCTCTCTAGCTTTTCTGGTTTTTATTTCTTTGAGTCGGTCGTTTGCTTTCTGGCCTGCTCTATGCTGGATTGCCTCTTCTCTCTTTCTTCTCTTTTTTACGAGCGGCTGGAAGCTCTTCCCTGCAATCACTTCCTCTCTAGGTTTTTTTTTTTTCCTTTAATTGCAATTGCCTTCTTAAAAACACTATTATGGATATTTCAAATTTGGTGGAACTTTCTATTTTGTCAGAGGGGCACGCACTTATTGAGGGAAAAGCTCTTCCCCTGCAATCACTTTCTTTTCTAGGGCATTTTCCTGTTTAAATTGGAGATTGGTGTGAGAATCTATGTTTATGATAATTCATATTTTGGTGGAAGGTTGTTTTCCTGTTTTGAGATCCACGAGATATTTGACCAGATGTTGATGGTATTTGGCTTACCTTTATTTGCTGCTAGATATTTGAGGCCGGAGAAGACTTCTTCACAAACATCGCCATGTATTTAGATGTCTAGGGTTTGCGGCCATGTTTGGACTTCATCTATATATCAAGCTCTTAAGCTTATTCCAAAATTTAATTAAGCCCAAATAGAGTTCAAAAGTCAAGCTCAACACTAATGAAGAGTGAATTTCACCCCTACCTACCTCTTATAGGCTACCGTGATAAATTATAGGAGGCACGTGGCATCAAGTCGTTCAACTTTCAATCCCGTCAGACTGTGCTCAGGGTTGAAGCTAGCAGCATAGATACTGGGTCAAACCTCGATTGAGCCAGCAACATGGTGCGACTGGGCCAGCGACGGCGCGGTAGCCAGCCACAACTTGCTGCGATTGAAACTAGCATGATTTGGTATAATCGGGCAGGCTGCGATGTTGGAGCAGGGCGTAGTTCTGACTGGTGCGCCGGCTCGTGTCGCCACACCCATCAGAGGGCATCTTATAAAGAGCTGCATCTAGCTAGCCACGTATCAGCAGTGGAGGCCCTGATAGATTCTACGATATAGACCGAGGCTCACCTCGGCTTAGTTTGAGGCTTAAAGACCAAGCCGAGGCCCCTGGCAATCAAACCTTTCATGGTGGAATCAGTCAACAGAGTAACCACCGCGGATCGTGGGACGACACGCCCCGTGCAAGTAACCCTCGGAGGATAAGATGACCGTTCAACCACGACCTCCTCTCTCTGTGATCCTCGGCACATCCAAGTCTCCAGCGGTCCGTACTTCGAAATTTTGGAGATGGGTAGATTCTGTCGGCTAGTCTGTTAGTTATTTTTCTTTTTCTCATAATTAAACTGAAACTCCTTGCTCATTTAACCTTTCAGCTGTCTAGCGTAAGAATGTCTTGCTTCATTGAATAGTGCTTTCATTTTCATTTTCATTTTTTTTTTTTTGGGAGAAAAAAGGACATACCTTCGATTAATAGAATTTTTGTCATCACGAGATGTAAGGGACAAAGCACAAAAAAATGAGTATAATGAAAGATATTACAGATCCACAAAAAGTTTTAAATGATACAGATAATTGTTGATTAATTGAAACATCAAACTATGTAAAGGGCTACCAAGCAATCATGTAGCACTCCCCTAACAGGCGGGTGCTCACGTTGTTGACTGGTGTCGATGAGCTCTGCACTCGTTCGTGGCTGATAGCTGCATTCAAGTAGTCCTCGAGCCGTTGCCTTTCCTTCTTTGATGATAAAACCTCTGTCCAAGATATTTGTCTATTGGCATGATGTCACACTATTGATAGATCTTAGCTTGCTATTGAAAATACCAAAATTTTCTCAATTTTGTTTAAATATTACTATTTTTTTAAAAAAATATTAAAATAATATAATAAAAATTTATTGCCTTAGTCCGTTTCACCAAGTAAAAAGACGCTATTCCTATAGAATCAATATAGAAGAATGTGTGTTTTTGTAAAACATGTTCTTCATAGAAACATTTTTGAAAAAAAACATTCTTCCGTAATTTAAAAAAATACGAGCAAAATTACGAATTACAAGATTTTATATAAATTTTCGTCCACTTATTTGACCTTTTTTTTTAAAATTAAACAATAAAATTATAAATTTTGATGTGACATACAATTTTTTAGTTGAAAATTTTACGAAAAAAACACAAATAATGTACCAAAATATTGATCAATACATTGACCACCTTTTTTATTTATTGTTTTGCTTTTTAAAAAAAAAAAAAATCTTTCAACTACAAATTTGTAGATCACATCAAAATTTATTACTTTATAATTTAAAATTTCTCCTCAAAATTCTTAAAAATAGGCTAAATAAAAGAACGGAAGTTTATATAGAATCTTGTAAATTATGTGTTCTTGATGGATTAAGGGATAATTGCATAGCAGCCCCCCAAAGTTTACGTCTTGCATTCGTCGCGCGTTTCTGCGTTTCCGGGGGCTAAAACGTGCGATTAATCTCATGTCTTCGATTAGGGGGGCTGATAGGCAATTATCCTATGAATTAATCTCACATGCGTTCAAATAATGCTAGAACTATAAAATTTTATACAAATTTTTGTTATATCGTTTGACCTATTTTTAAATATTTTGAAAAGAAATTTTAAATTAAAAATTTATAGATTTTGATGTGATATACAAATTTGTAGTTAAAAGATTTTCGAAAAAATGCAAAACAATAAACTAAAAAGATGATTATAGTTTCAATCATTTTTTGGTACATTATTTGACATTTTTTTCAAAAACTTCCAAGTACAAAATTATAAGTCACATAAAAAATTATAGCTTTGTTGTTTAAAAGTTATTGAAAAATAATTTAAAATAGATTAAATAAGCATAAAAATTTATATAAAATTTTATAATTCGGACATTCAATTTATATATTTTTGTTTTATCATTTGATTTGCTCGTATTTTTCAAAATTAGGGAAGAATTTTTTTTGTCAAAAACACTTTTAGGAAGACCATTTTTACAAAAAACGTGCTTTTTCATATACTGACTTTGTAAGAAGTGCGTCTTTTGAAAAGATCTTTTCCTAAGTGGCGCATTGGATCTTATTTTGATAAATAAAATTTTTATAATATTATTTTAATAATATTTTATTAAAATAATAAAATTTTAAAAAATTCAATTTTTTCATTCAAGAGACTCTAAAGTTCTAGCGTCATGTTTTTTTTATTTTTAATTTCTTCTTAAATGATTATTTAATATATAACGGCAACATCATTTCTTTGGCCGTGCAAACAAGTACTATGATATTGACAGTTCTAAACCTTAGTTTCCTGCACGATCAAAGCTTCTCCGGGATACTTCTTCTCATTCGACGCACTTTTGTCCACAAAGAAGTTCAAGAATAATATGAAGATCAGAATATAAAGCTAGAACTTGCAAGCACGTCGACTGTTCTTATCCGCAGCTCGATATTGAACAATTCTATTTGTTTACCAAATATACCCTCCAGTGGTGATGTTTATTACTCCACTTCAAACCACAAATAGTTGTGATACAGGGACCAAATTCGTCTTACGACCACAAATAGTTGTGTTATTAAAATACTTAATAACACCACCCCATAGATTATTATATATACTATAGAGATTTTCACAAGGTAGGCGTTTACGGGGCGAAGAAGAAGAAAACTATGGGTGCTGCGATGTGGTCTTTAGCTTTGCTCTTGTTAGTGGTGGTGTTGGCTAGCGTTCCGCCGGTGACTGTTGCGGCAGGGTCATATAGGTATTCAACCCCACGATTCCGACCCACACAGTGGGCTGTGGCTCATGCAACTTTCTACGGCGATGAGACTGCATCAGAAACTATGGGTTTGTATTCTTTCCCTGGAATTTGATCTGCTTCGCAAACAAATTTTTGCTTTTTTAATTATTTGTAATTACAAAACAAAATATAATTTTTATGAGCGCTAAGGCATGTATTTTAAGTTAAAAATTCGCAACAAAATATCGTGCTAATAATTTTTTGTATTTTTAATCTATAAGATTATGCGGGAATCCTCCCCACTTAAGTTCGACTCTTTGTGCCGTTAGTTGAAAAAATATTGTGCTGATAAGTACGAGCATGTGTATCCTATTATATGCGACGGATCACTCCCCAAATATTCTTATGTAGGACCTAAATAAGGATATGACATTATGTGAACGGAATCCTAACTCTAGAGGACTTGATGTCCTCAAAAAAAAAGGCTATAAGATTGAATGTAGTATTACTGCAAAGCATTTTTTTATGAAGCATCTCTTGATTATAATAAATCCATGGAAAAAAAAATACAGGTGGTGCATGTGGATATGGAAACCTCTTCCAAAACGGATATGGTACAGATACTGCAGCCCTAAGCACAACACTTTTCAAGAATGGGTTTGCGTGCGGGCAATGCTTCCAGATCCGGTGCTACGGATCAAAATGGTGCTATAGAGGCTATCCTATCGCTACTGTCACAGCCACCAACCTTTGCCCTCCAAACTGGTCTCAAGACTCTAACAATGGCGGTTGGTGCAATCCTCCTCGTTCTCACTTTGACATGGCGAAGCCTGCGTTCATGAAGATTGCACAGTGGAAGGCTGGTATTGTTCCTGTTATGTATCGAAGGTAGCTATTTATATTTTTCATTCATAACCAAATTAAGAGAATTAGTTTATAAAGAGTAGTGCTACAACCGCCCAATTTTGTTCGGAATTTCTCCAAAATATATTTCAAAGCCACTTTAAAAAAATCATTCCGAATTTTATTCCCTAAAATTAGTGAGACTATATAGCCTCTCATGATTTCTTATTCAATTGCTTGTGCAGAGTACCGTGCATCAAGAAGGGCGGACTGAGATTCCAATTCCAGGGCAATGGGTACTGGTTGTTGGTGTACGTGATGAACGTAGGCGGCGGTGGCGACATATACAATATGTGGGTGAAGGGTAGCAAAACAAATTGGATCAGCATGAGCCACAACTGGGGCGCATCGTACCAGGCTTTCTCAACTCTCGGAGGACAATCACTCTCCTTCAAACTCACCTCCTTCACCACCAAGCAGACCATTATCGCCTGGAACGTTGCCCCTAGCAGCTGGAGTGTTGGCCTTACCTATCAAGCATACGTCAACTTCTCTTGATCACTATAACTATTCAATAACGGCCGTTAATTTTAACGCCTTTCTTATATATATATATATATATAATATATATATATATATATATATATATATATTCAAGTTGATGTAGTAGTTTGTTATTTATCTTTTTCATTTTCCATTTTGGCCAAGAGGTTTAGATCCTGTGTTTACAATGGACTAGAATGCGTGTTGAGAAATGAATTACGCTTCTCCGATTGTCAATTCGTTCTTTCTTGATTTAGTAGCAGGCGCTAAGCTCAATGTTTGGGCTGGGTCGTAGTTAACCTCTCTTCCACCAAAGGCCCAAAAGACTTTGAGGCTTTGTTTCATTCATTGCGTTGCAAAATCCATAGGAGTTACATGCCCGCGTGTCTCCATGGTTTAAGTTTACGAAATGTTGCATTCTCATATTTGATTTTTTTTTTTTTGGGTGAAAAACCAAACACATGAATGATAGTTGGATAACGAAAGTATGTAAAGATAGTTTGAAGAAAGTTCTGGATTACACTTCCTTAATGGTAGCTTAGGATGTATGTCAGAACGTAGAGACGTAGAAAGTGTGAGCCAAGTTCGACGTACTACCATCTGTATGGGCCGGCCAGGCCCGTGATGGCGGTAAGTCTAGATCGGCTTGGCCTGGTAGTCCACGGGTCGGCACACATGCGTGCAGCCATCACACTGTATTTAATTTTTTAAAAAAGTTATTTAAAATTTTGAAATAGACACTAAGTTGTAAAATATCAAAATTTTGATCTATATATTAATCCAGAATTTTCAATACATATGAAAATAAAAAATAATAGCTATTACAAAAATTAATACTAAAAAGTAGTACTCTTATCTTATGCTTCTTTAGCAGCTTCTTCCTCTTCTAGAGTTTCACCTTGACTTTTTCGTACAACGTCGATCAAGTCTTTCGTACATACACATATCTCTAATATCGTTAGACTTAGACGGTGCCTTTGATCGCTCAGTTTTCGTACACTTGCGCTGAAGCATAACTCATAGGCAACTGTAGAAGCTTGTGGTATCAGTATATTTGCACAATTTTTGTGAGGTCCTTGGGTTCGATTAGTTAGAATCAGATTTATTTTCGGATTAATTACCTTCGATTGAGAGTTTAATTGATTATTTGGGTGCTTGATTTGCATTTAAATTTGAAAGAGTTAAATGCCCTTAAAAAGCCAATAATATTGGATATTTTGGCGAACATATTTTGTAATTAAACCCTTTTTTGAATTACTTGATTATTGGTTATTTATTTATTTATTATCGATCGTCATGTTTTAATATGTGTATAATGTATGTGATAAACCCCATGACTAAGGCGACAGGATTAGGAATCATGAATAGTTGATTCATGATAATTAGAACCTAATGTCTTATAAACTTAAGTCCGAATGTCTTAGTCATATGCATTGAGTAGGGCTCATGTCACCGGAAAGACTAATACACAGCTGCATTGCTCATACGATGAGAGTATGTGACTCATTAACTACGGTGTTAGTTGACACTGAAGCAAGTGTTGTAGGTGTCTCATTGATGAATGAGTTCACGGAACTGATTACCGAAGAATACCAATGGAATCTGTCAATGGTAATTCTTCAGTGTGATAGTGTATGCCTTGATCCTCAGATTGAGATTATCATATTCATTATATGTGTACATGATTATTACTTTATTGTGTTTCAGTAATAGCTCAAGCTGTATAAGGGAACCATCTGAGGTATAATAAATAGCACATGAAGATAGATTATAACATAGAGAAGTCTGTCACTCTATAAAAGGATGAGAACCTCTATATGTTCTTTGAATAGATCTAGCTCAGAAAATCCATTGGCGAGGTACCGAATGTGAATTTAAGAAATGTTTTTCTAATTTCACAGACGAGCGAATCTATTAAGACAATACATATGATGAGCTATATTAGATCTTTTGACAGAATATCCATACTCTAAGCTCATTCGGAGAGGATGTAGAAAGGAACAGAAGGATTATAGGGCATTGGAACATTCACAACAAGGTTTCAGTATTGAATATTGATATTCATACCACACGGGTGGTCGTGGCACGTTGCTAGACGTTAACCACGATCTGTGAATTAATATAATTAATTGCGAATTAATTTTGGTTAATTAGTTGAATTAACTATTTATTTCACATGCCGGGCGTGGTACTGACCTAATGGGTCACCGCAAATGAGACACTGATCGCGAAAAAAACGAAATTTGTGCAATGAGGGGCTGCTTTTTGCCAATGGTCCAAAGTGTTGGACCTAAGCTTTTGCAAAATTGAAGTGGGCCGATTTTGCAAAATCGCGAAAGAGCAGATTTATTATGTAATTTATGACCCTATATATATGTATGCACAGTTCTTCTTCCCTATCTCGCCGAAAAGGAAACCAGGCCGCAGAAGAAACCTAACGCGCTAGCCAGCTTGGTTCTTCTCGTTCGAAGCATTCCACCGCCGTCCTCTTCCGGAGCAGCAACGCCGGCGAGTTCAGATCGTTCACGGTTCGATAGTTCGATCGACCTGAGAAATCCGTGAAGCTCTCAGCCGGCGGTTGCAGCGCTACATCGAATAGCCGACAGTTCTTCATCTCGCCGGACTGTGAGAGACGACGACGACAGCGTCACGTTCCGGCGACATCTACGTCGCGTGGCTCTCGGGTGCAACTGTTGCCCCAAACCCGACGCGTGTCGACTCCGCGAGCTTTGAGTGACGAGAAGACGACGATCACCTGCTGATCTGAGGTCGTGTCGGCGTCGGCTACGGTGCAAAGGAAACACTGGTGGATCGGCTGCGAGAAGAAGAAGAAGAAGAAGAAGAAGAAGGTGACTGTTCACCGCGGGCCCTTCTTGGATCCGATTCAAAAGGCCCAAGTCTGATTTTAATTAGATTAAAATCGGATCTCGGTTTCGCGAGCGTCTCAGCGTGGACTAGCGTTAGAGGCCGGGTACTGTCGCGGCTCTATTCATCAGAAATCTGAGAACTATTTACGGACCGCAGGTATTTTCGATTAAACTCGAACCGCGATTAAATGCATGTTAGGATCGTATAATTATCAGATTAATTTATTATTTATGGTCATGCTTTTTATTTTACATGCGATGTTAAATGTTTCGATATTATCAGCATTAACCAATGGATGATTCCTTGTATCGGTACACGTGGCTTTTGTATTAAAATTTTTTTAAATTTCCGCTGCGATCTGTTCGTAATTGGACCCCGATAACCAACAAAATTGACTTTTTTTTATTTTAATTGAATCTGATTTGGATTGATTCGGATGTTTTAGGCCAATTTGGGTCCCAATTGAGGTTGGACCGGCTGACCGAGCCACGTGGCTCGGCCTAGCCGAGCCCAACACTGTTTTGGATGCGCGGGCAAGCCCTTAGGCTCGAGCCCACGCGCCCGAGCCAGTTGCCAGCCCCCCTCCCTTCTCTCACCCGCGCTCGCCTCTCTCTCTCTCTCTCTCTCTCTATCGCCCACGTCTCGCTCGCTCGTTCGCCCGCGTCCGCGTGCGCCGCCTGGCCGCCGTTCGCCTCGCGCCGGCGTGCACGTCACCGCCAACGATTCTCCTCCTCCCTGGCCGCGGTTCTCTCCCGCGCGCTCGCGTCTCCGACTTCGGCCGCCGAACCCTAACCCGCGCCGTCGTTGATTTCGAGGTCGCCGCCGCTCGTCGTCGACCACCCTGCTCCGACGTCTCGAGCGCTAGCCACCTTGTCGCCGCCGATTATGCACGATTCATCCGGATCTCGCTCTTCGTCTCGGCTCCGGTCTGTCGGCCCCCCACCACCGTGTTGCCGCGTCTCGGCCGTCACCGACGTCTCCGCCGCTCCACTGCCTCTTGAGCTCCGGCCGCCGCCGATTTCGCGCCGCCGCACCTGTAGCTTGCGTCGGCCGCCTCCGGCGAACTCGACCGCTCCGCCACATCGTCTCGACATCGTGGACTCGTTCGTGGTATCATCTACGAAAATGCTTCGATGTTCGCGCACCGATCGGTAAACCCTAGAAGATTTACTTTCGGATTAAGGTGATGCCCTGCGTCTCACTTGTTGTTAGAAAACTTCTGAATCATGCTAGACTGTACGCTAGATTCAGTAGCTTGTCTTATATGTCGGCATGCTATGATTTGTTGGTTCGATAGCATGTTTAAAGATGTTATCCGTTAAAAAAGCCATTGCTAGATTTATGTAAAAATAACATGTCGACTCCTAGTTGTGATACATGTATTCGACATTAACTGACTTCATCTAGATTAGTAGTATATTCAGCTAGCCATACGGATCGTTTGCGTGACTTGTCGATAGCATGATATGTATTGAGGAGATGGTATCTCATCCCATAGTCATGATATTGTTTTGTCCATATTGGGCGCTCGTAGTGTTCGCATTGTAGATTGTATGTTGCATCGAAACATGTAAATGTTAGTCGATTAGAGGTATATGGTCATGGTGAGAGGGTTGCTTTAATCATGTTTGGACACTCTAATTGCTCCCTGTTGTCATGGAACATGTTTCGTGTGGCACTTGCTTAGTCGACTCAATTAGGGCGATAGGGCTAAGTTTTGGCTCGGGTATATCGAATATAAATTGTGTATGTATTGATGATGTAGTCATGCTTTGTTGAACAAGAGTTCTATGGTGCATGTATGGAACGTTAGAATATTATGAAATTATGTTGCATGGAACATGTTGTGATTGTGTTTGCCTGCGTGGTGACTCCCTAGGTGCTGCGACCTAAACTAATTGTTAACGGGAGTGCTTGTATGGATGGCATGTTTATATATAAGTGTGTGACCTACCTTACGATGCATTTGGGTTGATCGTTTGATACACATTGTGAGTACGTGTTAAGATATGTGTTTTGTTGTTATATGTTAACACTATTGAATGCATTACTATCTTGTGATTGATTGCTAGTGATTAAAGCACCGAGTTGTTTGTGGTATTGCTTGATGTGTTTGATTTTGGCTGTATAATATGATGTGTTATGAGATTCATGTTATACCGGGTTATGAACACTGAGTTTTGTGATGATAGTTGTTATGGGATCATGCTATATGCTTTTGTGATGTCATACAATGCTAAAATGCATGTTACGTGGATGTACCACCATGTTATGTACAGATGTGATAGTTTATATTATAAACTTTGATTGGTTGTTCTATAACTATACTATTCCATATGATATTGATGTTAATGAGCATGCACGAGCTGTGGAGTGAAAAGCTCAGGGACATCGTATTTTGTGCCTTAACAAAAATGTGGGTACTCTGTGATAGTGGATCTCCGTCGAGTTTCGATTGAGTCAGCCGATGTGATGATTCCGGGGGACAATATATCGGGGGCAGAAGGTTCTAGCTAGAGTACCTAAGGCGGTGAGTTTGCCTCTACGGAGGACGGTAGGGCGTAGTACCTTTGCGGATCAGCCGTTGGCCAGGCGATTGCTATGTTGAGCGAGGTTCGGCTGCATAAGATGTAAAGAGTCCGAGTAACCCCCATTTTGCGCTGTTAGGTCGCCGCCATCACCGTAAGGGATTGTTGTAGTCGCGACGGAATGACCCGGCGACAGCGGACGACAGTTTTGGTATGAGTGCGAGTGTCCGGGACTGCCCTAATCCAGGATGGGGTATAGATACCCTGAATTTGGAAGTTCGGCTGGACCCACCTTATCTGAATAAACATGAGAGAGAGGACTAACTATGGGTTAGATCACACTGACATAAAAAGATACCAGCGTAACCTATTGGGAGTTTTGGTTGTGATTATTCTCGTATGTTCGATGTTATGTTCTTCTTATTTTTATTGTGACATTATATGGATTATGTGGTTGATCATTGTTCATGTTGGCAGCATATCGCGTATGGTTATGCAAATATATATGCAAATGGTTATGCGTATTGTTATATGGCAATGCTTGTGTGTCGTGATGTGCATGACAATGATTGCTATGATGTGAAAGCATGCTATAACATTTTATTTTGCATGCTAAATTATGGATTGGTGTGATCGTGCTTGTAGTGAGTTGTCTGCTATAGTATGTTATGATAACTTATTGTATGTTCATCTATTGTTAGAAAATGATTAGAATACAACTCGTGTGCATGGATATGTGTTACGCGTGTGGATTATATTGGCATATAGAAGTTTAATATACAGGGCTTCTATTTATATGCATAGTCGCATCTGCATATATGTGTTTTGTGCTTACATGTGTTTAGTGTGTGACCGCAGCCCTGGTGGTTGCTTTTGCCAGGGTGGGTCACTCACTAAGTATATTTCATATACTCACCCCCCTTCTTCTTCCCCTTAGTTCTTTGCAGGGTCTGCCGGCGATCGTAGAGCGAACTACGAGGATTAGAAGATAATTTGGGGATCAAAATGTAATAATTTTTATAGTTTCCGCTGTATAAATTTATTTAACCTATAAATCTAGTGTATTATTGAGAATTGAAAGTACTAGCTCATAACGTCTTGTTTTTAGTCTATTCTTCAAAAAAAAAAAAAAACACCTTATTTTCCGTAACCCCCGGGGTACGGGGCGTTACAATTTTCCTTGCAAATGATAAGAAGAAGAATTTATAGATAACACAACATTTCTTATTTTACATATATTTTGTATGAATCTGACAAAGTCCATCTTAAACATACAAATTTATTATATAAATATATATTTAATATGAAATAAAACTCTATCTAATATAGAATGCAATTCATTATTAAAAGTTCAGCAACATTTTACATTATTCTTTATATTATCAAATAAAAGACATAATTTTCTCATTGATAACATAAGTATAACAATAACATAACCTATCACTATAAAAATAAAAAATTAATTTTTGTAATATTGATGTTTATATATATGACTATATCCGTACATCGCATGGGTGCAAAACTAGTTTTTACCGATAACATATTACTTTCGACACTCCATATAAATTGCTTTTAATTATTTATTAGGTTCTAGTTCTTTAGTAAATAATTGACATGTCTCACTTACCTTCCTATCTGTATCTTAAGCTAACGGTGTTGGCTCGGGAACGTCGTCATTACCACCGACGCCTCCAGAAGTACTACATGGAGGATGCCTCCAGGAGTACCACAAGCAAGCATTTGTGATATCGATCGTGATGGATCTGGTTGATCTTGGGTAAAAATAGGCATATTGGTTATGCTATTATCAGTGTATAGATAGCTCGTACCATAACCATCGTATCCATATACATCATATGGCTTATGTGGATCCAATAGAATTCTAATAAAACTAAGAGACAGAAAATAAAAATCCACCGAATTTAGAACTAGTAGATGAGCATCTTTTGAAAGTTAGAGTTGAGAGAGTTGAGAATTTGAGTTGTGTGAAATTTGTGAAGTTTGATGGTATATTTATAAGTGAAAAGGTGATTACAAAAAAATAAAACAAAAATAAAAAGCCGTTTAGCCGTTGCATGCAGCAGCTAGTTGCAACGGCTAAAAATTGTTGCTGCCCCACGCAGGCAAAAAATAGAATTTGGCCGTGCAGCTAGCAGGGGCCGAAATCTCAAACTGGCCTGCACGACTGCATGTCGTGCAGGCTGCGGCCTAAGTTTTCATCTCTATTATGACGAATCAAGAATTTTTTCTAAGCGGTGTGCCTTATAACATATAAATTATATTTCTTAAGGATATACTATTGCTTTATATTATAAAACTATCACCTAACCTCTTGTCATTAATATATAATACCTATTATAAAAACAGTATGGAATCATTCAATAATAATTAAAAGAAAGACATAACGAAAGAAATTAAATATTCTTATTAGATAAAACAATATGTTGCCACCAACATGTGAACTCAAAATCTATCGTCTTTTTTTTTATATTTAAACAAATAAACCACTCTTCTCTATCGTCTCATCTCAAGTATTATTACTTTATATATATATATATATATATATATATAGGCTATTCTCAGTTCGATCTGAGAATAGTCTTAGTAAGTATATTCAGCCGTTGATCTCTTTGATCCTAACGGCTAGATTTTAATTTTTACACTTAACGGCGCTTTAAGTACTTAGCATGAATCGTTATTAAATTAAGTATAAAATTAAATCTCAGCCGTTAGATCAAAAAAATCGACGGCTAAAATGTTAGCTTACCAAACCTATTTTTAGGTCGAACTGATAATAGTATTTATAAATATTTTATATATACTATATATTATACATATATATATATACATATATATATATACTATATATATACATACATATATACTATATTAGATATTACATTATATATACATATATTTTATGTATATATATGAAAACTCTATCAAAACTTAAGCATATGTGTGTGTGTGTATATATATATATATATGAAAACGCTGTCAAAACTTAAGCAGGATCCTTGGACTCTGCTTGTTATATGATGGAGTCGCCCCAAAATCTTCATATAAACAATCAAAGTTATCCCTAACAAGTATCTCACTATGCTCAGTATTAGTCAATAATACTTGCTTTCAAATTATCCGAGGGCTAAACTCCACCATTATTTCTTCAAGAAATTACAAGAACAATGTCAAAGTAGAACTAAGACAAGTAGTTACGTAGTTAAACTTACAAACAGCCAAAAAAGGTAAAAAAAATACAACTTCTTAAATTTTCTGGTGTAACAGTTAATTGATGCAGGCAGAACTAATAGTACTTCATATACAATGCTCGTATACAGAGATCAATTAAGTCAGATGTCAAATTGCTAAGGAAAATAGCGTCGTATCTATCACTAATATATGTACTCCATGGACTTTCTTGATTTTGGTGAATCGTGATAAACTTCCTTCACCTGCATGGGAAATTTAAGAAAAACAATAAAGAAACGCTCGCGGGTATAGTGATATAAAAAAATAAATAGGCATTGTCAATACTATTGGAAAATAGTGTCAAAAGTACCGCTTCCTCTTGGATTTTAGGGTAGATGTTGATTGGGAACTGTTATGCCAGTTTCTTTTCCTTTGATTAATGAACCAGTTGTTGATCTGCTTCAATTGCAAGCCAGTCTCCTCAACAAGCTTTGCTTTGTCATCTTCCTGCAAGAGGGAAATAACTTATTAAATATTAGAGGAATAATTAACTGATCTAATCATGCCGAGTTTCGTCTTGGTAAGTACACTGTTCTTTGATTGCTTGTAGAAAGAGGTCTAAAAGTTTAAGGAATTAGAACGCCAATCATACAGAATGACAACGCAATCTAGCTTGTGTACCTTGTATTTTTATACTATTTCATGTAGCAACCGAGCACAACCAACAAGCAACATACTAACAAGCTAAATTGAAACTTTAAGTAAAGGAATAAGCTACTTTACGAAGCATAACTTGTAATGTAAGTTAACTTTCACAAACTATTTAACAAACTGCTATGGAACGCTCTTATTTATATATGAAGTTAAAAGTTTAAGGAAAATGCGAGTATATTCCAAATAAGCATGCGTTCTTCAAGTGCTAAGTACAATTAATACTTGAAAGTGTAAACTTTAGTACAATGTCAATCGTTTATGGAGTCACAAAGGAAGAAAATTATTGTACTTTAGTGGCCACTTCATGTGTCTAACTGTGCGGTGTGTGTAATTTCAAAAATCTTATTGCACTATCTGCTTACTGCAGGAATGAAATTATATATAAACAAAATTAGCTCGATATTCATAATTATGTGTAGTACTAGAATAGTTACGCTTACAGTTGGATAAGGCCATTTAGAATGTTGTTGCCACCACTGCTTCAACACCGACGTTGTGTCTCCCGGCAACTTACCTGCCCTTCTTTTCCTAAGAATTTCCTCTCTTACATCTTCAATTTTTGATCTAAAACCCTGTAAATTCATCAAATAAGGTAAATTTTGTAAACAAGTTTAATCACCTATAGTACGGCTTTTGGATCAAATTACCTGCTTTAGCTCAAGCTTTAATTCTTGTCTTACTCTCTCCATTAGGTTTCGTTCAGATTCAGTGGGAAGAAGTGGACCAAACCCCATTGTATCATGAACGTCAACGCTCATATCTAAAGGATAATCCAGATGAAGATTATCCTCATCATCAGACATTGTTGCTCCTGAACCTTCCTCAAGTGTTACTCCTATAAATAGCATGTGAGATTGTGAAAATGAGATAATAAAAAGAAATCACAGCATTGTGAATTTATCCCGGACCAGATGGAGAACCCAATTCCCTGCCCTGAAAAATTCGGATTTGGGGATAGGGCTTCTCTTTCAGGGTCAGGGATGGGGATTAAAACAAAATCTCCATCAGGGTCAGAATGGGGAGAGGATGGACATTAAAGAAAAATTCCGGTTTCCATTTCCCGTCCCCGAATGGGATGGGGATTGAAAACGAGGATCAAGTTCAGGGCTGGAGATGGGGAATAATCCTACATCCATTCTCCGCCCTGTTGACTTCGCTAATGGACATGATGAAGAGTATATGTGTAAGCTAGTGGTATAGTTCCTAACAAATTGCGTGCATAAAATAAGAATGTAACCAGAACGTACATATATAGAATACTTATATATCCTAAATAGGTAGCCATCAACATTTTCTCAAAAAGAAAAAACAAAGTTCATCGACAAATATATCTGCACATTTTCATATAGAATGGAAATGTGGGCGGCCTGCATACTATTTTCTGATCGTATATATATCTGCACATATAAATTGGAAATGGGATATATAAATAGAAATATCTTTTATAGTTAAATGATTATATGCAAATGAAAAAAATGTTTTTCGTGAGTGCCAGACAAATAGTGTTAGCCAGGGAATTGGCATACTGATCATCACTAGAAGTGTATGGAGGAACATACAGAAGAGCTTGTGTTGTTAAATACATATATACTTTTAACTGGTTCTCGAGCCTGTTGCTGATGATTCGTTGCATATTAACCAAATTAAACTGCAACATCTTTGATATTATAATAAGTATGCATTTAAACGATAATCTCTAGTTCTTCAAGGCAATATTGCTGCTTACTCTAAAATGAAGTATCCATTTTATGGCAATTATAGTAAATAACATTTTTTAAACTGGAAATTCGACCATTGATTTTCTGGCTTTAGCCTTGTTTACGTACAAAATGTATTTGATCGTACAAATGCTTTTCAAAACTTAAAGCATTTGACTTAAACAAAAAAAAAAAAGGAAAAAGGAAAAAGGAAAAAGAAAAAAGAAAAGAAAAACTCAAAGGTATTTTGTTGGTCTTAGGCTCTTTTTTTGCAAGGAACGTACATGCAGTTGCTTTTCATGGCATCCACATGCTAACGTCCCGTGAAACAATGAAAAGTTCTCCAGAGCTTTTTCTTTGTCTGCGGTAAATAATGTAGATCTATCGTCTGAAGCGTCTCTTTAAACCTTTCAAATCGAATTGAATGTGATTATCTCTCAAGCTTTTTGTCTTAATCTCCCAGCTAAGTAGCACAGCTGAATAAAACAGTAACCTTGCCTGATAGGTTAAATTTCCCTAGACTTGCACTCATTGTTCATGAATAATATATGTAGTTTTATACGGTATATATACATCACCATCTACAATTGGAAGGTACAAAATGTTAGATCTAGCAGAGGGAATTGTAACATCTATAATGAATTTACACTAATATATAGGATGACGAGTTAGTGTTAATGGAAGTTTTCAGAGGTACGTTTGTTAGTGGGTCTTTCAAACGTGACAAGCAAGCAGACAGCGTCCTTCTACCTAACTTAACTACCGTCTTCTACGAAGCCCCTCTTCTCATCCGCCACCATTAACAGTACCCAACAAAAACAAAGCTCTATCTGAGAGGAAACCAATGGAGTTTGAATTCGATCAATTCAGAAAACAATTAAAAATTAGGGTTTAACTAGGGTTAAAACACGTGACGAATTTGAAGAAACATCCGCGTACCTGTGAGATCTTGCAGCGACTGCTCGATTTCCCGGCAAGCCATGACCGCTTCGACGGCATGGACTCTTACATGCTGCTGGAGCTGTTCTTTAAATGAGCAAAGTAGAAGAAGATATTGCGTCTGTTTGCCAAATTCACATCCAAAACAATATTAGGTATATATAACCACATATTCGAGCAAACAATTGGAAGAAGGATCATATATGGTATAAGTTCGAAGTTTTCTACTGACAAGGAACGCGTCCAGCTCCTGTTTATCAGGAGGAGAGAGAACGGGACGGTGACGGGCGGCGTAAGAGCGAAGGAGATTACCGGCCTGCGAAAGCTGCGCTTCGATCAGCGGAAGATGGTCGATCGGAGTGGCAACACGGAGGCACCCTACGTGCGCCGCCAGCAACTGTTCCCACAGTGGGTGCACCGCCATCTCCGCCTTCACCAGCTGCTGCTCTTCCACCGCTGCCGCCGCAGCAGCCGCAGCGGCGGCGGCGGAGGAAGAGCACTCGCCTGGTTCTCCTCCTCCTCCACCACCGAGCAGTCCTCCTATCTCCATCATCTGTTGAGAGATGTGGACAGATGGATGGACTGACTAGTATTGGTATATATGTGGTGTGGAACGCAAATGAGAAAGCAGATGGAAATACTATCTATAAAGAGATGCGCAAAACGATAGCTGATCATCAGTGTGAGAGAAGTTTAGAGAATCTAACTTGGTTCGGTAAAGAAGTTAAGGGCTAATTGTAATCACAGCGAGTCCACATTTATTTCTTGTTTGTTGGTGTAAATTGTTTACTATGAATTTTGGTCAAGTGATTAGACGGACGTATAAGCTTTCCCAAGGAAAAAGGGGTGGACGGCGTCGTCGTCCAGGGACCCCAGCCTATCTCCCTCCAAACTCTCCTCCCATCCAATTCATCCCCTTCGGCAAAAATCTGTTTTTATCCCTGAATTGATGATGAGGTGGGAAAGAAAAATTTAAGTAATAATATAAATTTGACACATCATCGGCATATCATTAATTATAATTAACACCATAACATTACCGTAAATTATTCTACAATTTGATATTATCATTAGATGTTTTAAATCATGGAACGTTGAAGCCGATGTGGTAGAGGCGGGGTTGAAATATATCTCAAATTTTATTGCAGTTCGACTTATATTCTGTGCCAGCCAAAATCAATTTAAAAAAAAAATATTTGTGAGACTTTTTCTAAGGTCTGTGGTGGTAGCAAATGAACAGGCCGTTAGCCCATTAGGATTTTTGTTCGATATAAAAGGGGATTGTAATGTCTTTTCTTGGTAGAGAGTTTTGTAATTTGGTGGTTAGAATTTTGCCTCTTTGTGTTCACCATCATTTCTAAACTCTCGAACCATATAAAATTCCGGTGTCGTATTTTGTGTTTTATGGCCTTCTCGATTTTATGTAGTGATCGTTTTGAGGTTTTCGATCTACTGCTCTCGTTCTAACAGGCAGGCCAATGCTCCAGTTAATATAATTGTGGTAAGACCTTCATTAAGTACTTCGGTATGGATGTTTTTCACTGATGCATCTCTAGAGCCAACTACAGCAGCCTTTGGCGAAAGTTCAGAAGATGCTACTCGGATGAAATGTAAGATCTCTTTCTTTCACAAGAGATTAATAAGTGCAATCGGTATTGGCAACTATCTCCTGTTATCACATGCAGACGGCCATTCTACCGAATGTGGTATTGGACAGGATATGTAAAGTGTCAAAAAAGCCCGCCGCCCGGCCCGGCCCGTGTGTGCCGGTCCTAAGAATACGGCTAGGCCGTTGCTTTTTATTTTATTTTTAAAAAAAAAATATTAAATTATAAACTAAATATCTATAAATATCTTTTCATTTCGTCCAATTCTCATACACAACTTCTCAATTCTCAGCTTTTATTCTAATTTCTCAATTCAATATTTTTAATGCATACACTATAGTTATCTACTCTCTAATAGTTTATTTTTCGGTATGTTAGTTATTTTTATCAAAGTAAAATATTAGTTTTATATTTTTCTTATAATCAAAATGGAGCCATAAAACTCATATAATTATAAAATCTACGGTATTAAATTTTCCTTTTTTTTTGTTTTTTCTTTCTTTTTTTTTCTCAGGCGAGCCGACCCGCGAGCCGGCAGACTGAGCCGAGCCACCGTCCTGCTACTTGCGGGACGGGCCAGCCAGGCCCGCATTACGATACGTGTGGGCCGGCCCGCGGCCTGTGTTCAGCCGTGCGGGCCCTCTCTGGATATGCGGTATTGGACATGATAGACAAACTTAACAAGAAGTGCCGCTTTTTGGAGAAACTACGTTGTATGCACATGGTCAGTAGGGACATGGTGGCAAGACCCAAAGGTTTGGGAGGTCTTGGGTTGAACAGTCACAGTCAGTGGCGGAGCCAGGATTTTCAACTGGGGGGGGCCGAAAATGTCACAGAAAATATCGTGGTAACATTAATTTATAAAAAATAGAACAAAAGCAACAAAATATAATTAACATTTTAGGCAAAAAGTTATGATAAACATCAAATACATAACTCTACTAAGATACCATAAAGACAATCACTTTTCTAACTTAAATTGTGAACACGCTCTTTTACAGAAACAAATTCATCAAGCTTATACATTCTAAAATCAAATAGATTCTGCAATTCTTTCTATGTAAAGAACTAACACTGTCAGCAAGAAATTCGAATCACTATCTATACGCAACCTTGTCTTCACAATTTTCAATAGCTGAAAAATGCGCGTTCACTGTTGCAGTGGAACACTAGGAAGAGGTCAAAAATAAGACGAATCAATCTATCAACCAGAGGATAGTTCTTGCACTTCTGTGTCTCTGCTAACCTTTCACATAACTCTGCAATAGACGACAATCCGAACAATCTCATCATCCGTCCGCAGCAATACAAAAGTGCCTCAACGATACTTTAGACACTCCATTCTGAGCTGTAAAATCACGAGGATAATAGTTTTTCACAAGTGTTTAATAGCCTCAGCAATCAAAATATTTGTATTCATCTCTTGGATCTAATGCAGCACTAAGTTTCAAAAGCTCCATAACTCGTTCCATTGAACCTTTGTACCAATTTTCTGTAGCTGGAAGGTCTTTGTGCATTAAACACATCAAAATGTAAATAATGCTCTATTAGTGACATTGGCCCCACCGCGGCACTATCCGGCCTACAAAATGGGGAAGGCTCCGAACTCGGAATGAAGATATCATGACTCGTACAAAACAAAATAACGGTGTCTATAAATTTAGTCCATCCATCATCCCTCAACTCTAGAATAAGCAATATTGTGCTCCTAACAAGATGCATTGCATTTATAATATCTTGAGATTTCTGCTGCAAACCTTGACAAAGCTCATTAGTTATGCCCAAAATCTCTTTCATCAAATTGTAATATTAAAAAATAAATTCAAATGATGTAATCTTTTTCAAAGCCGCGCTAGCATCTCCCCTTATTTTAAAATTTGAGCCATCCTTCATAATAATTTCAAGTACGGAGCAACAAGCATTATACATGTTGAGAATGCTGCAAATAGATTCGAAATGAGAACTCCACCGAGTATCACTTGCTCGTTTAGAGTACCGATTTGATTAGCACCCCTTCCGGTTTCAATCTCGTTATTAGATATCTTGCGTAACAATTCTTGACCTGAACAGCTTGTAGCTCATCATGACGCTTACAAGATGCACTAACAGTATTAATGATAAAATATAATCCGTAAAGAACTCATGAACATGATGTACCTCTCTAGCAGCAGTAACTAAAGCCAATTGTAGTTGATGAGCCTTACAATATATATAATAAGCTTCAGGGCATTCATTAAGAAAAAGTGCTTACAATCATCTCCATTCACCACGCATATTACTAGCTCCGTCATATCATTGCCCACGAATATTCTGAATATCCAGACCGTAAATAGAAAGTATTCTGCATATTGTAGAAAACAATGTGGGAGATGATGTATCTTTAACATGAGTCAGATCAAAAAAATCTTCTTGAATGCTACGTTGACGTCAACAAATACAGATAAAACAAGAGCCATTTGTTTCTTCGTTTAGCTTCATCAACTTTGCTTCATCAACAATAATGCAAAATTTTCGAATCTTCCAATTTCTTCTCTATCCTTGCTTCGCACCTTATTTGCGAACACATGTAAAATCTCCTTCTGAATCATAGGAGATGTATATTTTGCATTTCCTGGAGCATTGTTTAAAACAACATTCGCAATATCCTCATTATATGTTGAAATATATTTAAGCAACTCGAGAAAATTACCCCGATTATCTGAATCAGTGCTTTCATCATGGCCTCGAAAAGCCAATCCTTGAAATGCAAGCCAACGAGTAACATCGATTGAAGTTTTGACTCGTAGTCTGTTCTCCATTAATTCTTTTTTCGGATTGTTTTTGCAATGCCTTATCAAATATGAGTTTGGTTGGTTCATCAATGCAATACAATTTCTTATTGCATTATTATGTGAAGAACATGGACCAACTCCCACATGCAAGCAAAAAGCACAATTCTTTCCACCAATTTTTCTCCAATTATCAAAACCAAGTACGGTAAATACATCCCGGCTACTTTGCATATTTTCTTGCTCGACAAATAAATAGCAATTGAAACAATAAGCAGCATTTTTAGTTGGAGAATATTCAAGCCAAGAAAATTCACTATACCAAGAAGCTTGAAAACGTCGGTGATTTTTCTGAGATCCAAAGAACGAAAAACTCTCTAATTGTACTTGATATGGACCAAATCTAAGATAAGCCCTCCTTATCTCATAATGTTGATTAACCGAATACATCCATATAGGTTGACGCAAACCAGAATCACGCTTTATAGATAAAAAGTTATGATTGACTATTCTTGAAGGTTGAATAAAATTCTTTCCAATAATATTACGTTCATCTTGACAATCATCCTCATGCTCATCAACATTAGCCGAACTACTTTGTCCACTAGATACATTCTTGCTTCTATAAAAGAAATTTAACTTCTTTTGTTTACCGAACATTTTCAATTGTCAATATTAAAGAACAAAACATATTACATAAGAAAGCAATAATGACAATAACAGCACCCAATACGAATTACGATATGCCAATGCTAATTAAAAGAAAAGAAAGTGTTATACCTTCTTGGAATCGGGAGCAGCAGCTGAGGCCTGAGGGGGCGAACCGGCGGAGAAGACTGCTGGTCCTGCTGGAGAAGGCGCGGCCACGCGGAGCCGGAGCCGCGGAGACTTCGAAGCGGAGAGGAGCAGTGAGCAGCGGAGACCTGGAGGCTAGAGCAGTGAGCACAGAGCACTGAGCCAGTGAGCAGTGAGCGGCGGAGGCCGGAGGTTCGGTGCCACAAAGCCGCGGAGGCCTGGAGCCGCGGAGGCCAGGAGCGTGGAGCCGCTCAGCCGCGGAGGCCTGAAGGCTGAAGCAGCGGAGAGTCCGAGAGGAGCAGTGGTCCAGTAGAGGCGCGGAACTGCGGAAGCCGGAGCAGCAGTCAGCAGAGCTGCGGAGGCCTGGAGGCTGGAGCAGGCTGAGCAGCGGAGGCCGGACTCGGAGGCGCAGAAGCCG
This sequence comes from Xerophyta viscosa, assembly GCA_002076135.1. Taxonomy (NCBI): domain Eukaryota; kingdom Viridiplantae; phylum Streptophyta; class Magnoliopsida; order Pandanales; family Velloziaceae; genus Xerophyta; species Xerophyta viscosa. Next base: position 31,031 of record MJHO01000304.1, read on the forward strand.
AAGGCGCGGAGCGGCGGAGGCACAGAAGCCGGAGGAGCGGAGCCGAGGTGGCCGGAGCCGCGGAGACTTAGGATCAGAGAGGAGCGCGAGCGCGATCGGGATCGGCGGAGCCGCGGAGGACCGGAGGTTCGGAAGATCGGCGAACGACGATTTAGGGATTGCTGGTCGCTGGATGTGGGAGTTGAATTTGGGGACTTGAGTTACTGATTTTGGATGGAGTTTAGGAGTTGGGCTGCTTGGGCAGGCCGAGTAAATGGGAGTTGGGCTTAGCGTGGAAGCAGGCTCAGCAGTGTACATAAGGGCCCGAATATAAAGGGTTTTTTTTTTACAGAATTTTAGGGGGGGGCGATCGCCCCCCCCCAACAGATATGTGCCTCCGCCCCTGGTCACAGTATAAGAATGTGGCATTGCTGGCCAAACCAGGGGTGGGGGGTTGTTAATTTGTAACGTGGAATCACTTAGTGCTGGAGCCATCCCTATGAAGTACCTCAAAGTCTGAACGAAAACTTAAGCTCACCTCTGGGCAGGACAACTCGCACATATGGAATGGAATTGTGTCAGCATGGAACAGGGTAGAGAGGGGTGCTTCCTGGAGTCCAAGATTTGGGGATGACATAAGTTTCTGGATCGACAGGTGGCTGGTGGAGACCTGTTAGCTGATGCACAGGAGCACATATAACAGAGAGTGATTTATAGCAACTTGTAAGGAACTTTTTGACGTAGCAATAGGATGGGAGTAGGCATGCTCTGCCAAAACACATACGCCTCAAACTTAATTAAGTACTGTTGACTATTGCCTAAGAGCTTCCAAGAGGGTCCTTTGGACATGGCATAAGTTCAGGAAGAACACCACCATGCATGTTGATGGAATACTATTAAGGCTAGATTCATATTGATCGAGCTGGTCCTCGATCGATCAATAAAATGATCAAAAGCGGAATTTAGCTACTAATGTAACAAACAGAAAATACGAAACAGAGAAAGAACACACAAGTTTTTAACGTAAAAATCTTTGTCACCAAGGTAAAACCATGGGCGATCACGTAATGCCAACGGAGAATGCACTATGAGTAAAAGATAATACAAACTCATGGAACTCACGATTCTCTCAAGTACAAAGAGCTCTCAAGTGTTCAGATTCCAACCCTCAATACGGTACCGTAGACGGCCTTTATAGACACTCCGGGAGCTAAGCCAGCTAGGCGGCGGTTGAGAAATTCTCAAATATCTGCTGGTATTTCGACTTAACCACGTTATCCTTGCGCCACGTGGGCCATTACGCCCGCGGAAGACCGGTTCTTGTGCTGAACGTTTGTGTGACCGCGATGTGAAGGACATGGTCTCCGGTATCTCCTCGCGGGAGTGATCTGCGTGTCTGGCAGAGGTCTCCCGGTCATGTTATGGACATCGGGTATAGGGACCCCTAGATGGGTCTCGGTACCGCGCGTTCCTGATTTACCCGCGGTTCTCCCCATCGAGGTCCGGCCTGCGTGAGACGTCGGCAAACTTCTTATGATCCACCTTCATGGACTTGTCTGTCTGCGTATATGGGCCTTACTGTTATCCCGACATGCGGCATCCCAAATTCGAGCTTCCATCACAAATGTGACCCACGTTTCCTGGAAGGTCAGGAGATAGCAGAAAACCCGTTGCTTTCTTTGCTTACCTGCCCACCATAGACCATAGACTGTTGACTAATCAGCTTAAGGCACTGAGGGGCCTAGCTGCTGATGCAAGTTGCTCATGTGTGGGGACATGGAAGATATCCTCCGTGCTCAGTGAGCTTGTCCAATAACCGCGGCTGCATGGAAGCAACTAGTTCAGGTCAACCACTGGGACGTCTTTTTTTTCATTGGATTTGCAAGCCTGGTTAAAATGGAACTTGAAAACTGAGGCAGGCATTCGGGAAGATGTGAGACTGGGAGATGGTTTTGGGATAGCATGCGTGAATTTCTAGCGTTGGCGCAACAGACGAGTCTTCAATAGTGATGTTATACCGCTATAGCTGAAGAGGCACATGATTCAGCAGGTATAGGCCGTTCACAGTGCTTAGCCCGAATCGGTCCAAATCGTTTTGGTTTGGTTCGGTTCATCTGTTATTTGGTCCAATCTGTTTTGAACAGCTTCAAAGTCAGATCGAGCTTCGGTCAACTATTTGCTTGTTGTTCGATCTCTGGTCCGGAATAGTTGACAACCCTAGATTTGAGGGCATATTAAGCTGAGTAAATTATCGAGAACCACTCGGTATCCATGCCCTCTCATGTGGAGCCAGTAACCCTGCCCAAAATCCATTGCGTCTTACTAAATACTAGAACAACGAGTCGAGCTGTGTAAAAGGAGGACGAAGCTGAATGGCAAGGTGGCCACCATTTTTTCCAAAACACTCTCAGTCCAAGGAATCCTACCGTTTTTGTCTTCTCCATTAGTATATTTAACCACCACCATTGCATTCCTCTTGTAATAGTTTAGGGTAGCATTAAATGGAAAGTTATATGGACTTTCTCCGTGGATTTAGGCTGTATGGATGAGTGAACCATGTGAAAGCTCTTTTCTCTCTTTACAGCCTGCTCATTTGCTCCATGCCATATCCCTAATATGAAGTGGCGGAGCCACATGGGGGCTATCGCCGCGCCCCCCCCCCCCTTCTCCAAATTTGCCAGCCAAATATCTTTTTATTATATGTATTTTTTGAAAAACAAAATAAAAAGAAAGTATAGATTTTAATAAGATTTATAATTTTTATATTAAATTTTTTTTCAAAATATACTTTAAGATAAGTGTTCTGGACTTCTAAAGTCTTAACGGGTTTATAAAAGGATTTTAAACCCGTTAAGACTTTGAAACCCTAGAATACCTTCTAAAAGCATATTTTGAAAAACTTTTCAATATAAAATTTATAGATCTAATCAAAATTTATAATTTTTATATTAAAAATATTTTTAAAAAATATATGTAAATTTTTTTAGGATGTAAGAATAGAGAATATGAACCGAGAACAGGGGCAAATGATCAGGCCTACTGCCCCTATATTTTAAAAAATCACTACAAAAACTAAATTTCTTCCCGAACTCATGTACAGTCGACTTTCCAAATATCACCCTCTACCTAACTACCCCAATCGCTAATTTCTAAATTGACGCCAACGGTACGGCGACTGCTCACCCACCTATATTTCAATTATTGTAATTTACACTTTTGTAATTCAATCTTGCAATTTACAATCATGTTTCATTATTGTTATTTTGTTGCCAACTATATTTATTTTTATGGTTCTATTTTTATAACTTTTTATCATCCATATTTTTATGATGCCCTAACTGTTGTGTATTTAAATATGTCTTTGATGATGAATGATATTTTATGTAATCTCTTAATAAAAATTTTTACCGCGGATAATTTTGGCCTCCCGCTGAAAATCCTGACTCCGCCACTGCTAATATGAATACACATGCACGGTGTTCTCTAGACGTACGAGGCCTTCGGCATCGTCATCATGTATATAAACTAGCTTACAAAATCTGCTTTTTTATGATTCAAATTTGATCCCATATGCTCATGCGCATAGGATTACAGTATGCACGAGCGCATAGGTTTTTTCAAAAAAAAAATTGTGAGTGTTTATTGAAAACTTTTTTAACAATATAAAAGTTATAGATTTTGATAAAATTTATAATTTTTATGTTGTAAGTTATTTCAAATAATATTTTTAAATAGAATTTTGAGACCCCAAATTTTAACGGTTTGAAACGGATTTCAAAACCACTTTAAAATTCGATTCAAACAATTAAATTTTGGGACTCCTAAACATCTAATTAGAACTTTTTTTGAAAAAATATTCAAAATAAAATTTATAAATGTCATTTAAATTTATAATTTTTATATTTAAAAATTTTTCTAAAATAATTATAATTTTTTTTTTATGTTCACAAGTGTATAGAATCAGCACTATTACACTTTTCGCTCTCCGTTCGCTCCAGCACGTGAGGGTCGCTGTGATTAATATGACAGGGATAGGTAGAATTAGATGAAGGGTGAAATACAGAACCACGTGGAGATTTGGAGAACGGAGAAAGGGGAAAGGGAGCGGAGCAAGCAACTTTGCACGGGAAAATAGAGTGAGATCATACCGTGCGATGTACGGTTATTAATTACCAATATAAAATAATAATATTAAAAATATTTTATATAAAATATATAATTAAAAAAAAAATATGTATTGTATATCTATTATTAAAATAAAATAATTACTTATATTCTATAATAAAATAATAAAAATTATTTAAGTGACGGTGAAATGTTGGTGATATTCAGTTTATAATATATATATTATATATATATATATATATATATATACTATTATATATATATATATATATATATATATATATATTTTAAAAGCTTATTTTATTATAAATATAGTATTATTATAAATTTTATTTATTTATTAAATATTATATTATATTTATTATATTGTAATTAGAGAAAAAAAAATTAAATTTACATATCTTAAAAATTACAATTTTTGATCACCCATTTGTAGGTATTGTATATAATTATCTAAAGTTACGACTTTGATCACCCATTTGTATATATTATATATAATTATATATAAATTATTAAGAATTTGATAACGACCTTTAAAATTCTTCATTACATACCAAAAGTTATGACTTTGATCACCCATTTATATATATCATGTATAATTATATATAGATTATTAAGAATTTGATAATGACCTTTTTAAATTCTTCTAAATTAGTATAATTTATCTTTAATATATAAAAATAAAATATTATAAATTATACTTAATTTTTATATTTAATAAAATTATTAATAATACATTAAGTATGTATTGAATTCAAACTCTCATTAAATATGTGATTAATTATATATTTATTATATTTAAGTGACACATGTTAAATGGTAAGATAATAGAGACGCCATGTGGCATATTGTGCGTTATAAGAAGTGCCACATAGCGCTCAATTATTTTGATACCGAATTTTCTATAAATATATATAGATTATAATATAACAATAAAAATAAAACAAAAAATTCTAATATAAAAACTATAGTATTTATAAAAATTTATAATTTTTATATTGAACGTTTTACATAAATATCTGTGGATATATATTTAGTATGCTCGTGTATATATAATATGTGGGTTTAAAAATAAAACAAAACATTCGATAGGCAAATTGGACAAAAAAAAGCCTTTGAATTGATTTTAAACAGTGATTTATTGAAATTTTTTGGGGAAATACCAAATCAGCCCCCCCTTTTCAATTCCCATACATATCAGCCCCTCCTCTCCAAAACAGTCCAAATCAGCCCCCATTCACTGTTTACCTTTTTTTTTGGACAAAACTGTCCTTTTATTGCCGACACCGAGATCACCTATTTAGAAGCATTTTTTGAAAAAATATTGAACATGAAAGTTGTAGATCTCGGCGAGATCTACAACTTTTATGTTCAAAATTTTTCTACAAAAATGCCTTCTAGATAGGTGTTTTCGAGTTGTCCGAATATTTATAGCAATTTCGGGTCCGGGTTCGGGTGACCCGTTATGCTTCCCGACCTCAAAAAACAAACTTTTGAATGTATTTTGAAAAATTTTTCAACATAAAAGTTGTAGTTCTTTCCGCGAGATCTACAACTGTTTATGTTCCAAAGTTTGTTTTTTCCCGAGGAATCGCTTCTAAAGGATGATATCGGTGTCTGAAGTGTTAAGGGTATAGGGGGCAATTTCGTCCAAAAAAAACTCCAAACAGTAACCAGGGACTGATCCTATCTAAATTTGAAATGGAGGGCTAATTTGGGATATTTCAACACTTGATAGGTTGATATGGTAGTATCCCAAATTTTTTTATAACGGAGATGTTGAGTGTATGGACCAAAACCCAGAGAATCACGTACGTATGCGTATTTTTCCATGCGGAAAACGCGTTTTCAATCAATGTTCAACATGTTTTTCGCATAGAAAAATGCACGTGCGTGCATGATTTCCTCCATATTTGGACGTGATGTGAAGCATTTACATTTTATTATAATTCACCCAATTTTGTTTATTTGGCTTTTAAATTTATTAAGACTTTGCACCAAAACACCATTTAGAAATATTTTCTAAAAAAAAAATTAATGTTAAAATTATAAATCTAATTAAAATTTATAATTCATATTGAAACTATTCCCAAATAACATCCCACTTATATATTTGGTACGTTGTTGCGTATCGTAATAAAATTTTGTTTGTTTTTAATCTGTAAAAATTTTGGAGCCCCAGAATACTAATTTAGAAGTAATTTTTTAACATAAAAGTTATAGTACTTATTAAAAATATATAACTTTTATATTAAAAAAATTTTTAAAAAATATTCATAAATATATATTGGATATACTCGTGTATACCGTAATATATAGGTTTAAAAACAATAAAAAAATTAAAAATATAATTGAAATAATGTGCGTGAACTGTTCGGCAATAGTGATTGTACGGTTGTGCTCGACCGCTCTCCTAGTGCTCGACTTCGTAGTCGTTCGACTTGCTGATATGCAGCATCTTTTTTTTTTTTTTTTTTTTTTTTTGCATTAACTGTTATAATGTGTCTCATGTACACTATATAAATATTTATCTCATAGTATTTTTGTTTTAGTTTTAATTACTATCTTTATATATATATATATATATATATATATATAGAAAACTCGCCGGATAGTGGCCTATTCTCAACAAATAGATTTCTAGAGATAATGAAACACATTGTGGCACCTCTTTATAACTCAATATACCAGCATCGGGCAAATAATATACTCATATACATCATCACACTCGACATGTGTAACACTATAAATATAATAAAATATAATTAATTACACATTTGATGAGATTTTGATTCTATTACCTACATTATTCAAAGTATATTATTAATATATACAGCTAGAATATATAAAAATAATTTTATTAACTCTATGATAATTATTTTTAACTTATTGAAAATTAAATTATAAATAATTTGAATATTTTGAAAACATATTAAATTCTCAATAATCTATATTTTTAATTATTAACACAAATATGTAAATGGGTGATCAAATCGTAAATTGTTGTGCGAGTAGTAGGATGTCACCTTTGGGCATTTATTTTTGCTCTAATAACATGTGTTAATATAAGTATAATATTAATAAAGCAAATATAGTTTATATAAATTAATATCTTTAAAATTTTAAATCTTTTAATAATTATCTTACTTTTATATATATTATAATATAATTATATATATTATATATAATATATATATATATTTATTTATTTATTTACTTATAAATATATAAAAATTGGAGTGTCAACAAGTGCAACCATGTGGCATCTAATGACTTTTGGTGTGTCATGGTATTTTTTTTTAAAAAAGGCACATGGCATATTCATTATCTATTAAGAGTTTAAAAATCACGTAATTAATTTGAATAATATAAAAAGGCTAAATGAAGTTAAAAAAATAGTAGTAACTTTATTAAATAACAATTAGTTTTTAAAAAATGATCTACACACTACATAACTATTAATATAAAATGTGTAATAATATAAATTTATAATAAGATTCATTTTAATAAAATTATCCATATTCTAAACAAATTATATATATAACTAGATATCATAATCATTTCACGTTGTTTCCAAATAATTTTATTATTTTATATATAACAGGTAATAATTATCTTGCTCTAATAATGTGATAAAAAAATATAAAATTTAAATAAAATTAATTATTAAATTTAATAATAAAATATAAAATATATTAACATAAATATTATTATTGTTTTATATTGATGACTGTCATCCGTGCAACGCACGGGTACAAAATTTGTTAGTTATACAAAACTCTGATAAGCAAACGTTTTTGAGAATTTCTTAAAAAACTTTCACATTAAATTTATATATTTCATAAAAAATATACAATTTCATATTGAAAATATCTTCAAAAAATACACTTAGACATTTTTTGGTACGTTTATACGTATCGTAATTTAATTTATATTATTTTTAATCCTTTATGACATTGGAGTTCCAGGATATAAAAGTAATTTTCTAAAAACTTTTAGCATAAGAATTGTAGTGTTAAAAGTTTTACACAAAAAAGTATCCATATGCGTTAGGTACAATCATATATACCGTAACATATGAATTTAAAAATTTAAAAACAATCAAGGGGCAAATTCAAACAACGACGTCATTGATTTTCTTTTTTTTTTAAGTATTACCCCTATTTTTTTTTTTAAATAAGTTAAGACTTGAGAACCGCAAAATATTTATTTTGAAGTATTTTCTGAAAATAAATTAATACTAAAAGTATAAACTTCATTTAAAATCTATAATTTTTAATGTTAAAAATATTCTCAAAAAATTCAACATATATATTTAATACGTTCATACGTATTGTAATACTTTTTTTATTTTGATTTTTAAACTATTAAATTTTATAGTCGCAGAACACCTATTTACAAATATTTTTATAAAAAAATTTCAATATGTGCACCTATTTATTCCAAAAAAAAGTAAATATTTATTTGGTACGCCCATTCATACCAAAATATAAGTATTTGACTCAATGTCTAAACAAATTTGAAAATAATCTTCTTTTCGATTTCTTTGTTCTCTCCGATTTTGTTTTGTCAACAATGATAGCACGGTCGTACTCAATCGCGCTACTGGTGCTCCTCCTCGTTCAACTTGCAGATGCATGGCAACTTCTATTTATGCCTTAACAGTTATAATGTCTCATATACATTATATTTTTACTTGATAGTTACATTTTTTTTAATTTTTACCTCAAAAGTATTTATTTATTTTATTTTTAAATACTATGGTCAATTTTAAATTGACCGACAGTTGTCACACAATGCGTGTCCGCACCAACTGATATATGGAAAGCAACATGCATAGCATAATAGTTGTGGAATAGTGTCGGTGGTGGTAGGTGCTGGCTACCAATACCATCAACCCAGGTCCCAACCATTTGGTCCACCGACAGACCGACTAAGCTTGAACCTCTATTCTTTGCGGAGCTTTAACGTTACTTAATCCTACACCAATACATACATATATATATATATATATATATATATATATATATATATATGGAGCTTGAGAGACAGGCACACACGAGATCATATCCCATGCAAACGCATGATAAAAAAATTTACGATGTTTGTGGCACCATAAACATCTATTTCGAGATATTTCAATGGAAAAGCGACCTGCAAAAGTCTCACTTGGAATGAAGATCACCGTAATTTTATTGTGTCCTAAATATTTGTAGTTCAAGATTTTCAAAATAATTTGAGGTGACTCAAGAATTAAAGCATCTCCTAAGTAATAGTTTTAAAAAATTTAACTAAATTTTCAGCGCTAAAATATATTTTCGGGGGCTGAAATATAAGTGTTAAATTTTGGAAGATGATATACAATTATCCCAAAATAAAACTAAAAATAATATTTGTCTTTACAAAGTGAGCGGCAGTAATTGGGAAAGGAGCCGGCAAGAATCTACATGAGGACGGTACATTTGTAGATATGTTGTAAATGAGCAACTTTCAAATTAAATCTATTTCACGGAAAAGTTTATACCAAAATAATCGCTCAAAAGTTGTCACCTTTCTTGTAGCAAATGCTAAGAAAATGATCCAAAAATCAAATTAGAGTGTTCAAATATGTAGATCATAATGTTAATAAATGTTGGATTTTAAAAATCAGACATAAATCAAATTAATAACACGGTTGTAAAAAAAAAAAAAAAAAAAAAAAAAAAAAAAAAAAAAAATTATAAAATTTTTCCGATTAAGGAATCATGGTTTTGTAGACATGGTGTTTAGTCCCTAAAACGCATTCGGGACTTGCATATCTCGCTCTGCCATATTACCAAAAAGCAGCAAGTTTTCCTCTGAAAGCTCTAAAGCTAGTCTTTAGTTTAGTTTAGTAAACTTTTTTTTTGTTGTTTTGTTTTTTCCACGAATCTCACCACCCCTGTAGAGATATAAAACTAATTTCGTTCGGAAATGGAGCAATTTTGATTTCCCTCCCAACAATTATTTTCTATGGGCTCCAATTTTTGACTTTTTACCGAGGCTCTTCAATTACAGAATCCAGCTTTGTTAACCAAATCATCCAACACTAGTTGGATGATTTGGTATCTAATAGATATAAATATACATATCAGTAAACCTAGTATAATGTCAGCTGGGAGTTCTGCAACTGACGCTAACTTCGGCACTGATGCACCCTGACTGGAGTTGCTTCCTCCTTCCACCAGCTTATATATATACACAATGATTTGGCATTTAAAAATTTGACTTGAGTTTTAAAAATATGTATGATCAGGTTTGTTTCAAGCTACAGGATGCGCCACATCCTCTGTCGTAGAAATCTCTTCTTGCAAGTATCAGTAAAATGGTGGTGACTGTGCAGGTGTTGAAGAAAGAAACAATCGCAGTACCATTTTCTATTTACAATTTTAACAATTTGAACTCACAAAGTAAAACCAGTGAGGCCAATAGCAAGAAGAATTGACAAGCCAAGTTTGAAAAATATTATGAAGACTTTGAAAGTGAGAATTTAGAATTAACCTGTGGATGACTTGGGTAAGCTTAATGTACTAAGACAATTATTGTATTTAAGGTCAACATTAATCATGAGTCACGTATTACACTTTAATGGGTTATGTCTAAGATATGAATTTTGTAAGTCTCAACTCTACGTATAAAACTACATGTTTGTTGATACATTCAGTGCACTTTACTAGAAACCAACTATTTGGCCAACACTTCGGATATATATATATATATATATATATATATATATATATGGATGACCAAAATCTTTGTATTATGTGTCATTTTAAAATAATTTTTTGCGTATTATGATATTTACTCTTATTCTAAAAAACCACGTAGCATTTGTATTGATTGATTCAAAAAATATAAAAAATTTGATATTAAAAATAAATGATTTAATTTAAAACTAATAATTTTAAATACAATACAAATTATATTATTTATAAAAACTTTTCTTAATTATATATAATATAATATATTATATATATATATAATTATATATATATAGATAGATATTTATATTTAGTATCACTAACATTTCACGTATTTCTCAATAATTTTTATATGTAAATGTGATTTTTTTTGCTCTAATAATATATAACAAATAAAATATAATATTTCAGTTAAAAATAAATATAAAAACTAATAAATTAAAGTTTTTAATATTATTATTTATAAACTAGTTTATGTAAAATTAAAATAATCTTTGAAATTATATACTCTCACTATTCGCCGGGACTGTTTACTTCGCGCGGAACTGACGGAACTGACGGACCTGATGGAACTGGGAAGTGAGATCTCACTTCTCTGTTTACTCATCGTTGTGAAGAATGTGGGGAACTGTCTTTCGCCTGGTTTAACTTATTGGAAACTCGTGAAAGAGAGAAACTAAAAATTATCACTTCTCACTTTTGCTGTTTAATTTGGTTTATAATAGATAAGACTTCAGTTCTACAAGTTCCTCTAGGTTCCATTATTTTAGTTCAAAATTTATTTTTTTGACTTCACAGCTTTTTAGTAGGAAAGTGGGTGAAGTAGTGATAGTTAATAGTTATTTAAAGAGTAATAACCCAATAGAATTTTATAATGCAGAATCATTATATAAAAAAATAAATTTATAAATTTTACATATTACAAATAAATAATTAATAGTAAATTTATATTTATATATACATAAAAAAAATTTGTATTATAATTAATAATATAAATATATTAATAGTATATAATTTAAAAATAATAAATTAATTATTTTATTTTATTATAATATATTTATTATATTATTAATAAATACAATAGTATTTACAAATATTTTTTTAAATTATATTTATTAATATAATAATAAAAATATATACTATACATATTAAATATTAAATTTATTATAATTATATTATTAGTATACTATAATATTATTATTTATATATAATATAATAATATAATAAACATTATTATGTTATTAATTAATATAATAATTAAGTAGTTAATAATTATTTAATATTCATAAAATATTTATAAATTATTTAAATCAATAATTTTAGATAATACTAATATATATTAAATATTATTTTTATAAAATTATTATTTTGCATTATATATGTTTTTATTATATATTTAAGTTTTGTACATATTTTTTATTGGTAATTTTTTTTTTTATTATTAATTAATATAATAACAATATTGGGATATAAATATTAATATATTTTTATTAAAAATATTTATTATATAAATTATAATTACTTATTGTACATATCAAATATTAATTTATTATATAATATTGTCAAATTATAAGTATATATTATTATTTTAATATAATAAATATAAAGAAACATAATTATATTATTAATTAATATAATAAGTAATAAATTATAATTTTTTAATAGAATAATAACTTATAAATTAATTAATTTAATAAATTTGAAATACTAATATAATTAGAAATATTAGTTATTAATAAAAATATTATGTTTTTTGGTATTATAATAGTTTTTATTATTTATTTAGTTTTACAATATTATTATTCAGTTTATATTAATTAAACATTTAATATTATTATTAATATAATAAAAATAATTTTTTTATATATTTTTTTAATTTTTCATTTCGATTTATCAACTTCTTCAATTTTTTATTCCCAACTACTATTCACCAACTTCTTTTTCCAATTCCTCACTTCTCACTTTTTCAGACACTGCACTTCCTTTTTTATTAGTTTTCCCCTCGACTTCTCAATTCTACTCACGTTCTAACTTTTCAATTCTCACATCAATTCACTGCTCATTTTTTTACTTCTCTCCGCCAAGTAAACGGTCCCCTTAAAGGAAAGTGACGCATAGAGTTTAAATGGTCCATAAAGTTTTCGACGGGCTTCAGAAAGAACATTTTTTATTGGTGCTTTTTTTTTTTTGGGAGAATACAGAGCTTCCAAAGCACTTACAATAGAAAATGAAGGGTCTGAGGCACCCCTCTTCGTATTCCCACATCTTAAAAACGAGCGTTCATTCTCTAGTGATTCGCTTGCAACGATCTCGAGTTAAAAATGAAGGGTCTCAAGCCGGACACTATCGGTGATCATCACGTTTTCCCCCGACGAGCTCCTCTGCTTCATCTTAGAGCATTGAAAACCCTCCGACCTCGCCTGCCTTGCTTGCTTCAGCAGGTATTATTTAATTTGTAATTTCTAATCTCAACTTAAATTTAAAGATTGAACTGAACTGAGGGATCAATTGACTTCGGTATAGATGTAATCTCTGTAGAATCAAGATCAATGAGCTACGGATTTTGTTTTATTCAGGCGACTTGGTAAATATTTATGTCACGTAGGTACGTTTACAAACATATACATATCACTTAGCTCCTTCCGTGTTGCTGGATGAATCAAGGCGTCAGTTACGTTGGTTGAAATAAGAGTATTAAGGTGTTGCGCATTGAATCAAGATGCTAAGAGATTGAAAAGAAAATTTTTGTAAACACTAAACACTCTGATTTTAGGAGTGTCAACCCAAACAAAGGATTCAAATCAAGATGTCTATGATTCAAATCAAAATTCATATGATCTAAATTGAGATGAACTTTAGTAATTGGAGCCAAATTAATATGAAGTCCAAAAGAATGAAGTAGGTGTAATTGGTTTTGTTATTGTTATCATTACAGTAAATCATTATTAAAGGCACTGCTAAATAGTGATCAGGTCAGTTTTTATGAGGCATAGAACTAGATAATTAGAAATGCAAGTAAAAAACGAGAGTTCATAAAAACTAATAATTTTAATTGCTATTAAATTTGGGCTTATACCATATCAGCCCCCCAAGATTTCAAAAGTACCAGATCAGCCCCCATTTCAAAAACCTAACCAAATCAGTCCCCTCAAAAATACTAGTGTTGAACTTTTTTTCGGAACAAAAAATATCCCTAATCTCCGTTAACAGTTCGAGATATCAAAAAATTATCTTATTTAGAAGTATTTTTTTGGAAAAAGTTTGAACATAAAATGTTGTAAGAGCTCATCGAGATCTTACAACTTTCAATGTTTGAACATTTTCCAAAAAAAATAACTTTGAAATAGGTGTTTTTGGAGGTCCGAAGTGTAACCAAGCCTCGACCTGAAATCGCTTAAACAAGTTTTGGACGCCAGAAAACACCCTATTTAGAAGTATTTTTTTGGAAAATGTTTGAAACATAAAAGTTGTAGATCTCCGTCGAGATCTACAACCTTTCAATGTTCCAAATTTTTTCAAAAATGCTTCTAAAATAGGTGGTCTCAGCCATCGGCGAACCGAGGGCATTTTTGTTCCGGAAAAAATTTCGAAATATAAGCGGAGGGGCTGATCTGTCCATTTTTTTAAACAGAGGGGCCTGAATCTGTCCAAAAGAATTTCAAAATGGGGGGTTGATTACGTCCAAATTAATCCTTAAAATTTTGTATTAATATTTATTCAAGCACGACCTCTAAGAATTCTTCAAATGATTTCTATAATTAAGTTGTTTATTCATTCGAATTTAGTTATGATAATATTTGCCGGTGCAGGTTCGGCAAACTATGAATAGACTTGATAGATTATCGATTAGTGAGGGGTTAAATTGACTAGTTTATAATATAGATGTCAGACTTTGTAACTGATGTGCGATAATAGACTTGAGGGCCTACATTAACAAATTACATTAAGATGGTACGGTGTTGTAAAGTGGTTGAAAGTTAAAATTGCAATCTAATTAGCATATAACTAAAATATGTAATAACAGGTGACCGACTTTACAAAAAGATGACGAGTGGCCCCCGAAATGTTGTTTTAACAGTTGAGGAAGAGATCAAATATAAGAGATCAATAGAGGTTAATTTCAAAAATAGTGTAGGGCCGAAGCTAAACATGTGGCCCAATAACAAATAAACAAATTTACCTTTGATCAGCTCTTTGTAAATCTCGATAAGTATAAACAACCAAAAATTGAGGTCTAACTGTATGGACCCAAAAAAAAAAAAAAAAAAAAAAAAATGCAAAAGAAAAAGTGAAGGACTATAACTAATTGGGGACGTCGGCGGGCTTCCCCTGAAATGCAAGCAATCCAGGGTGGTAGGGAAAAACACCAATCCCCAGCCGTCCGTTTCGTGTTTATACGGAATCAAGAGAAAATCATATAAAAATTTTTCGTCAGGCTTAATTTGAATTCTATTTTTAAGCACCTTTTGGGAGAAACTTCTAAAACTGTAAATTAATAGATTTTTGATGAGATTCTACAAACTTTGTAGTTGAACATTTTTCCAAAAAATTGTCAAATAATTCAAATGCCAAAAAGATTAAATCTAAGTATTCGATTATCTTTTTTGGCATAAATTTGACCAATTTTTTTGAAAAATGTTCAACTACAAATTGTAGATCTCCATCAAAATTTATAATTTTGTAGTTTTTTAGAGTTTTTCCAAAAAGTACTTAAAAATAGGTCAAATCAAGCGAACAAAATTTTTTTATATAATCTCTCGAGATCGTAAAAGTTGCAACGGAACGGCTGGGGATGGACGTTTTTATCCTACAACCCTGATCTTAAACGCTCAGGGGAGCCGCGTCCCTGTACACTGGAATTGGCTTTAAATACATCTTTGCTTTAGTTATTTATTATATAATTATTTTCTTGAGTTTTCTAATATATATAAGTTTAGTACAGGCTTTAGATTGAGCGAAAGGAGGAGTCTAAGTCCTTCGTAGAGTCATCCCCTGGACTCAATTTAGAGTATAGATTACTTTTATTGCATATTTCTTTAATATGTTTTAATTTAATAGTCAGATTTAATATATTCAAATATAATAATTTAGATTAAAAAAGATTATGAAAGTATGCTACTTTATTTTTTTATAACTATTTGATTAATTCGCTATGTATCTTTTTCATATACTAAACTTTTATATTTTGTGGATTCCTATTAATTCGAATTATAATATTTGAGAAATTAAATGTGACTATTTAATAAAAAGTATTGGTGGAATTTATAATAGAGAGACTCCATGTCCCTCTATTTATATTCCCAAGTGATTAAAAAGTATGGAATAATTAGGCAATTAGTTGTCCATATTTTCCGATTTTGAAGCACCTGCCTGAAACTTCGGTGATGGAGACGTTCCAGAACCTGAAATTGTTTAATCTCCAGCACATGTGATTATAGTCTGAGGAAAAACAATTCAGAGGAAAATGTGTTTGAAGCAGCAGAGTTCATAGACATAAACAAAGGAACAGGTCAGAGGTGGGGGAATATCACGGTAATATAGTAGGCCTCATAAAGCCCTTTTTATCATGTGTACCCCAAATCTTGCTAGCGAAAATAAAATTTTTGCTAGTGGATGTACGGGCATGTGCCTCATAAATGCGACAATGTTTTTGCCTAAGGATTGGCTCCAGGCTAGTCTCATTGATTCGGATCAATTGATAATGACGATAATGCCAGTATAAGAAATCTAACATTCATCAGCTGAAATAGCAAAACACAAGACTCTATATGTGACCAGTACTTAAAAATGAAGTTGCCTTTGACATGGTTTGGTTTTGGAAATACCCGAGGCTAGGAAGCACGAACACGTTGCTTCGTATAGTTTCCAACATGAGCACGCCATGGACATGGTCGAGTAAGTGTTTCACATGTCAGAAAAGTGTATAAAAATTAAAATAAAAAAGAAAGTCCAAATGCGTGCCGGATATACCAAACAAAGTATGCGACACTTGTCTGTACATATTATTGTTTTAAAAAAATATATTTTTTAGAGAAGAAAATATTATATATTAGTAGCAGTAAATGGTATAATATAGTTACGTACTGAAATATTATATTATATATATATATATATATATATATAGACTCGTACTATTTAAATTTATCTCAATAATATATTATGCATTGATTTCGTTATTGAATATCATTTTCTTCATATGTTCAAATATTTAATATTAAATATTTTTATCTTATTATCGTGTTCGAGTCATATCCTTAGAGATGCTAAAGAAGCCGGCTGCCCGCGGCCCGTACCACAGTCATGCTCGTCAGGCCGCGGGCTGGCCCACCCCCTAAGGCCGGCCGTGCGGGCCTTGGGCCGGTCCACCTCACCGGTCGCGCGAGCAGGGCTGGAAAAATCAGCTAGCTCGCGCGGAGCAGGGCGGGCCGGCCCGCGGGCAATATACAATCTATTTTTTTTCAAACTGCGGCCGACTTGGCCCGGCAGGCTGCAGGCTGAGCCAGCGTAGCTAGAGGGGCGTACCGAGCCGGCACGCGCCACCTCAGGCACCGTGCGGGCCGGCACGGTTTGCAACACTACATATTCATATCCTATTTTTCTAAAAATGACCGTATTTTATGTCTGTATCCGGTCGTATCTTCGTATCTATATTTACTAGATCTGAAAGCATTGACCAGTTCATTAGCATTCTTTGACCACGCAAGATTATTGACCTCCAAATTAGGAACTATGGACAAGCCACATTTTTACTCAGAGCAGTATCCGATACGGACACACCAGGGACATAAGCGGATACATATCGAACATGTTAGAGATGTATCCCAAAAAAAACAAAAAGAAAATTAATCTCGGATATGCATGTTGGAGACACTTAGCAAGAATTTCCAACTTGCGTGTGCGTGTGCGTGTGTGCGTGTTCGTGTGTGTGTGTGTATTATAGAGAACCTACGTATTACTAACAGTATAGCAGTATTACCGTAATATAATTCTATACTAAAATCACGGCTGTATATGTTATATAACCATAGAGAAAAACTCCCTATTTTGATGATATCAACCCTTTACATAAAGTTCATTCATCTTTAGTTTCTCTAAAGAATATATATTGTACATGTGGACTTTGTTCATCATTTTAGGATATTTGGAGAAGAATTAGAATGATGATGGAAAATCTTTTATTTTATTGATATAGTTTCTTACTATTTAAATTTTCTAAGAATATAAACTATTACATTATGTACGAACTTTATTTTATATATTTAAATATTTAACATATATTATTTTTAATTATTTATAATTTTATTATTGTATTCAAATTGTAACGTATCCCAATTGTTTAAAAAAAAAAAAATTATCATAATCTATATCTATATTATATTTTATTGCCGGACCGCATCAGTAAGTCCACTTGCTAGCCTACAAAGTGCCGTCAGCCCATTTCTCACCGTATCTGATTGAATCATTCCATCTCTAATCAATTAGAACATCTGCTGACTTTAGGACCGACAAAGTTGCATCTAATGATTTGTTTTGCACAAAATAGAATTTTCAACTGAGTACATTGTTGGAAGAAACTCGGCACGGCACCATCGGCACGGTCGGCACGTGCTGAAATCTGAGTTTACCGAAATTCGGTTTGGTTCGGCACAGAAACTTTGCTTTATACGATAGTCCAATCACTGGGGTTTTCCTTTCTACTGGATGTGTAATCGTTATTATATTTGGACGCTGATACAACTCATGTGTTAATTTAGCAAAAACGCAAGAACAAATAAATGATGGATCGTAATTATAAAATATATTTTCAGTAATATTGAGGGTTTGTGTATTAGAAAGGTTTCATCTTATTATCTTTAAAAAAAAAACATGATGTTGAACCACTAATCATTTTTTAAAAATATGCTAAACTAAACATGTAAGTCACAATTTGAGTTTTCTAGCTGATTCCTGAACACAAAAGCAGTTATTTTTAGAAATTTTATAAGAAATGATCAGCACATATGAAATTATAATCCAACTAGTAAACAAAGTTCACTGTATAATACTCAGAATATAAAAACCGTAAACTAAAACAAAATCATTAAAAATATTTATAACCAAGATTTGGTGGATGATATGTTCCATTTTGCTTTGTGACCTAATGAAGAATATATATATATATATGTATATGCTCAAAATTAATGTCCAACGATCCTATATCTCTTTATGCTATGGAATATGATTATTCTCAAGACAAAAAAGTGGAGCACAACCACCCAAAACCAAATCAACTCATTCATCAAGCCAGTATAGGACCAAATATTGATAGGTGAAGAAAATAAGTCGTATCGAGTCAAGCTGTACCATCAGATCTGCTTATACTCATATGCAGCTCAACTAGACTCAACAAAATATGAGGATCATACTTAACAGAAAATAGAAATCAAATTGTACACTGATTCCGATATTATTATGATTTTTTTCCTCTTGCATGGGATTAGAATATCAAATTGTAAAAATCATAATGTCATACTCTATAACTAAAGGTTATGAATCATTGGATTAGGACATTGAGAATTAGAGTGTTGTAAGAGGGGTCCTGCCCTCCAACATTTGTAATTTTGGGGAATTGTTTGAGCACATTTGCTGGCTTAATTAAAACAGGCATGAGATGTCTCTTGGGTGAGAAGAGGAGGCTCTGCCAGCCAGGGAATAAAGCACCCGTTCCGAGACTCTTATTCGCACACCTCACGTCTGCTCAAAAGAGGGCGTGATCAATGACCTGGTGCTTTAGTGTTGATCCACCGCCCAAGGGAGGCCCACTTTACTGCATGATCAAGGGGTGCCGGTACTTTGAATCGGCCTGTGACAATCCGACGGCTCTTATTCAATCTATAATGTATGCAAAAATGTTGAAAATTTTTTGTAAATTTTTATTCACTTATTTAATTTACGTTTAAATATTTGTGAAAAAATAATTTTAAAACTTATAAAATTATAGATTTTAACATAATCTACAATTTTAAAATTTAAAAATTCTCCAAAAAAAATCAAATATGTTAAAAAAATGATCAAAATTTTTTATTATCTTTCGGTCATATTATTTAGCATTTTTATAAAAATTTTAAATTATAAAATTATAATCATATTATTTTTTAATTTACAATTTTTAAAAAAAAAATTATAAATAGATAAACGAAAGTTTATAAAAATTTTCGTACTCCATGAACAGAAAATTTTCGGCCGACGATTTTTTTAATTTCTGATACGGCAGAAGCAGAAAATTTGCGCCGGTGATGAATGACCTGGTGCTCTAGTGTTGATCCACCGCCCGAGGTAGGACCCACTTCTGTGTGATCCATCAATCCTGGGTCGCTTTCGTATTTTTAGGTAGATTGCAACCCTGAGAATCTGGATCGTGCGGGCCAGGCCCATCCTCAATGGCAACTAAAATTTTGATTAAAATAAAATGAAAAAAAATATAATTGCATATCAGTCATGCTAAAATCAACAGTCGTACGTTTCAGCCGCCGAAAACGCGAAAACGTATGACGTGACGGCGCACGAATGTGCGACATCAGCGCGAAAGTATTTTCGGAGGCTGAAATATAATAGTTAAACTTTGGGGATCTAATATGCAATTATCTGAAAAAAAAAAGAAAGATAAATTGCAATACGGACATCGTCCCTAATTGGAGTCTTGGAGATTATAGCGACAAGTTAGTTGCATTCAAACTCAAGCTCTTTGTTCAGACTTTGCGCTCAGATTGGGATGAACTGCTAGATTGGTTTTTCCTTTCTTTTCTATTTTTTTTTTTTTTTTTAAGTTTATAGTGGAAAAACATAGCTCATAGATGGCCTTCTTCTATAAAAGTAATGTAACAGATAAATTTATAGGTGAAATCATCCATATTTTATCAAACTAGAGTTTACATTTTGATATTGATCGAGCTGGTTCTCGACCGATCAAATAAAGTTTCAAAAACAGTGAGGACTAGGATTAGAAGAGACTGATAATCGTAAGAGACGATCTAATCACACAAAGCAAACGATTTTAACGGAAAACCCTTGAAAAAATAGGAAAACCACGGGCCTGTCACGTAACGCCAACGAATCAAAGATTTCACTAAAAATTTAAGAGGAAATATCAGATTTTCTCCTCTCTTCTCACATTTACAGTATAATCTCAGTAATATTTCTCCATCACCAACCAACCCTTTTTTCGAGTTGCTCCTTGCTTTTTTATAACCATTATGGAGGACATTCCTAGGGCGGCGGCCCCTTGAGGCTTTCTCAATTTAAAGGCTAATAACCACGACTCATTACTTCCTACCTAATGAAACTTTATTAGTAGTCATAAAGAGTGCGTTGGTTAGATTTCTTGTAAAGACTTCTCCGCATGTGCTGTAACGGTCCAACTTTCTCATGATCCTGCTGGTGTCGACCTCGGGCAAGATCGCTACCGAGGTGTATGTCTGGAGTCGACGTTGTTGGTACATGTTCCAGTAAAAGGCCTCGATGTCTATCTCGGGTAGATACTGTTTATGTCTTGAATTTTACTTCGGGTCCGGCCTCATCTTCTTATTAAGGCACAT
This sequence comes from Xerophyta viscosa, assembly GCA_002076135.1. Taxonomy (NCBI): domain Eukaryota; kingdom Viridiplantae; phylum Streptophyta; class Magnoliopsida; order Pandanales; family Velloziaceae; genus Xerophyta; species Xerophyta viscosa. The sequence continues at coordinate 52,428 of MJHO01000304.1, forward strand.
CAGCAATCATAACACGTGCGGGTCCCAGAACAGGGTTATATTCAATGCCCCGACGGTCTTAGCGGATACCGGTAAGTCCGTCGGAAACTTCCGATATCATTATCTTGAATCCGCAGACGTCGGTGTCGCTGCAAGCTCTTAAATAGCCACGGGAATATTCAGGGATCGTCTTCCGATGTTCATTCTAACGGTGGAGTATCACATCGTGTCTGACCTAGGTTGTCGGGTTTCAAATTCCCGCGCAAATTCCCTTATAATCAAAACTCGCGTCGCCTCGTAGTCGTGATTTATTTGATTGTGACACGCGGACACCTTTGGCGAGGATGTTCGCCGGCGTGTCTGCCTTTTCACCTTTCTGGCTCGTCTTTTTAAGCCAACCGCAGGGCCGCCGTTTTATTCCTTCACCGCATTCGAGTATTCCTTATGTAACCCGTCTTCTCCCGGCGATCAGTACTTTCCGCGTTTGAGCGTCCGACGATCTTCGTTTTCAATCTCTCCATTCTCTGCATTCATTCTTCCATTTGAGGTTAGTAATTCTCATGTCTTCAAAACGGTTAAGGTATAACTCTCTAGATCTTGTCCTCTGAAAACTTTTTCCCAATCTCGTTCCCGTTCTGGTTCATCCTTCTTCGGAAGGATGCTGCGCGAGATTTATTGTTCGCTTCTTCTTGACCTCTTCTTGCGGGAAATCTTCTACCGTCGGTCCGTCCTGTTCCCTTCTGGTATCCCAGCGAGTTCCCGCCGATATCCTTCTTGGGGACATGCCGAGTCTTCTTCTGTCCCTAGGTTAGGCCAGACGAAATCGTCTTCCACCGTAACTAGTAAGATATTCTAAGGTGGAGAGCAATTTTCAAGACTCCCGACTTTGTAGCTGGATCCCGACATCCACTGAAAGGATGTCCACATTCCATGAGAATGAGATAGCCGTCTTTTAACGAACATATCCGTGTCGGTATGCGTCTCCCCTGAATATGTTCTTTATTACTTCCCTTCGACGCATATCACGTCATGCCTTGTCAATTAGTTCCTAGCGCCTCCATGTATATCGATTTCTTGTATATCTTTGTGGCCACCAGAAGCTTCCTCCTACCCTCAATCTATTACGTTTGTATTTTGAGTTCATCGAAATCTTCCACTCTCCGGGGTGGTAATTTTTTGCGGTGTCCGAAAAGAACTTCGCCAATTTTTTGTAGGTCGTCCTTCTCAATAAAGGATGGAAGGAAAAAATTGTTCTTTTGTCCGAGATAGCGAATATATCCTCAACCGACCTTGGCCACCTAATCGCGACATGCTATCCCTTCCTGTATATGTCGCCGGTGATGACCTCGCAGTAGAGATCGAGCGATTCACACGGTTCCCGGGGTCAGTTAACGTAGCCAACCCCGACGAAGACATGCTGAACCAATAAGGCGGGTTTATTCTGGGCTACAAGGGTATGTCACTCTCTCGGTTTCTTTATTATCATATGTTGGTAGCAAACACTACGTCGGTAGTGAAATTGACTGGAAACCTTCTCTAACTCGGGTGGTGTTGCAAGACGATTTAGAGGCATCGCGCAGGCAACCTCTGCTGCTCTTTCACCTCTAGGAGCCGAGAAAGAGGCGGGCGTCAAAAGAAAAGAACCGACCCCGGAAGCGGCCTCCTGCTCCGAGACAAAGGGCTTCCTGAATCAGGCGGGGATCGAGAGAGGGAAGTGGGTTTGCGAGGTGGTTCGAATCGGAGCATCCAACCCGAGGTTGATCCTTCTAGCTCTCACTTCCCGCCGCTTCTCCCGAAAGTACAAGAAGTCTTCTTCAGCAGTTTGCGGATATGGAGGCAGCTTTGAAGAAAGAGAAAATCTTCAGGGGCCCGACTCTCCTCCTGTCAGACTTCGAAGCCTCGGTTCAAAGGGAAAAAAAACGAAGCCCGGTGAGCCTAGTTTCGAGGACCAATTCGGAAGAAGGGACTAAAGTATGTGTGACAAAGGTAAGGGCAAGCGGCGTCAGCCTATCACCCACGAGGGTAAGGAGAAACTGCCGAGTCCCTAGTCCCCCACCTTCCGAGGTCCACCTCCCAAATTGGGAAGCTCGGGAGGGGCGAGAAGCTGCATCGGCAATGCTGCTGGCTCCTCAATTTTTTGGCGAAGATGGGTCCACGCTTGTGGCACGTAAGAATTGAATGGACGAGATGCCCAGATCAAGGAGCTTTTCTCAGAGCTCATGACCTCGTCCATTGAGGTACAGCAAACACTTCACTTCTGTTTCTCTAAGGTTTTGATGTCCTCGTTCTAATGAGAATTTTGCTATGTTCCCAGCATATGCTCGCCTCAGCACAGCTGGAGGCGTTTCGCCCATATTCTCGCGGGTACTATCTCAAATGGACTCCTCCGTCGACAGCACTGACGAACTGAAAAAGAAAACAAACGACTATGTTTGCTGAAGCGGAAGAGGCCAGTCAGAGCTGAAGTGGAAAAAATGCCGATATAACTGCCAAGCTTGCTGCTGAGAAATTACTGGTGGAGGCTGAGAAGACTCGGACGGACACCGAGAAGGCTAAAGTATTTGGACTGGAGAATGCTTTGGCCGAAATAAAAAAGACCTTGGCAGATAAAACAACCGAGATGAATCGTGCTGAAGAAATAATTGCTGCCGAGGTCCAAAGGGCTGAAAAGAAAGCGGTCGAGGCTTACATTCAGTCTGAAGAATACAAGGACGCCATCAATGACTATGCCGCAGAATGGTTGCTGGGGGCCGTCGTCGAGTGTCGACGTTTATGCCATGCTCGTCTAGAGAAAGGTAATTTCAGCTTCCTCAACGAGGTGGAAATCGCCCGACTTATCGACACCCGTATGGCCGTGGCGAGGCGTACGAGCCTGAACACGCCGGAAGGAATGCCGGACGGCTGCTGATCGGGATATCGCTTCCTACTCCAGCTTTGGCGAACAATTCCCCCGACGTGGAGATAGTGAGGTCTGGTCCCGCTCCCGCTCCTGAAGTTCCTCTCCCGGATCAAGTCGCTACTCCTGCACCAGCTTCGACCGAGGACACCCCTGTACCGATTTCCGCTGACGCTCCTCTCGCCTAGTTTTTCTTCTGCAATTATTGATGTACCCCCGATATATATATATCGGGTATTTTGATGGCTATTCCGGGGAATGTCTGGATAGTCTTTGGCTATGTAATCTTCTTTTCTTTTTCGAAATGAATCTATTCTTTAGTAGCTTGCTTCTCTTTAGAAACTGAAAATTCAAGCGTCCACTACTCCTATCCCCCCCACTTCGATGTGTTGCGTAAGGAAGACATCGAAGTGTACAAGGAGACGTTTGTGTACATAAAATTTTTCTGTCCACTCCCCCTACTTCAAGTCGTCCAGTACTGGACCGACATGGGAGTACTAAGAAACTGAATAAATTTTTCTGGCTCATCACCCCCTACTTTCATGTCGTCCAGTACTGGACCGACCTGGAAGTACCAAGAGACGGGATAAACTTTTCTGGCCCACATTCCCCACTTTGTGACGTCCAGTACTGGACCGAACATGTTGTTGCGAGAATGTCCCCCAGAGGTTTCGAAAATTTTTCCTAGCCCACACCCCCCACTTCGGGACGTCCTGGCGGACCGAAACCGTTGTTGCGAGGGTGTCTCCCAGATGCTAAGACAAAATTTTCTGGCCCATACCCCCCACTTTGGTGTGTCCTGGCGGACCGACACCGTTGTTGCGAGGGTATCCCCCAGAGGTTGGAAGCTTGTTCATCAGACAAAAGGTTATTTCTGAAACTTGAACTCTTTACTGATAAGGAAAAAGTAACTTGAAGAGTACAACTTTTTGAAAAGAAAAAACAACTTCTACGGATAAAATGTTCTGAGGTTGACCATACTCCATGTTCTGGGTATCTCCCTGCCTTCCAGATCTTCTAGCTTGTATGCTCCATTGCCTAGTACCTCGCGTACCCGGTATGGTCCTTCCCAGTTTGGCCCGAGCTTGTTAGCAGGTATCTGTACTTTCCTCAGGACGAGGTCTCCAAGCTTGACCTCGGTGTCTAACTCTGCTTGTTGTAATACTGGCTAGCTCGGCGTTTATAGGCTTCCAACCGTATTAAGGCGGTTTCCCTCTTTCGTCCAGCAAATCAAGGTTATACTTCAACCTTTCTTCGTTGGATGCTTCATCAAAATAAATACCCGAAGGGAGGTTTCACCAATCTCTACGGGATAACCGCTTCGTTCCGTAACCAGACTGAAGGGAGTTTCGGAAGTAGTTACCCGAGGTGTTGTCCGATATGCCCATAAAACATGAGGTAGCACATCGACCCAGTTTCCAGCAGCGCCTTCTAGTATTTTCCGCAAGCCCTCAAGAATTGTGCGATTCGCAATTTCTCCACTTCCCATTGCTATTGCGGTGTATACTTGAGGGGATGAACTTGTGTCTTATCCCGAGATACTCGCAAAATTCCCGCACTTCGGGACTGTCGAACTGCTTTCCATTGTCACTTATCAGAGTCCTCGGTATGCCGAATCGGCTGCCTATTGATCATTCTAGAAACTTCTGTACCGCTCGTCCAGTGATGGTGGCAGTAGGTTCAGCTTCGATCCACTTGGTGAAATAGTCAATCCCACGATACAGAACTTCTTCTGAGTGAACAGCGTCGGTGAGGTCCCACGATGTCAATCCCCCATTGTGCGAAAGTCCAGGGCTGCAGCGATGTTGCTGATGGGCTCGCTGGAACATGTTTGCTTTTCTCATGAGTTGCATTGCTTACATCGGGAGACATAAGCCTCAGCATCGGCAAGTATGGTAGACCAGAAGTATCCCTACCGAAATACTTTTTGGGCCAGTGTGTTGGCTCCGATATGGCTGGAACACATGCCCTCATGAATTTCTTTCCAGGATGCCTTGAGCAATATCCGGTCCAACGCACTTCAGGTAGGGAGCGGAATGTGCTTTGCGGTACAGGTGATCTCCAATGATCACAAACCTCGCTGCTTTTCGAACTAGTTTCTCCGCCTCTCTCTTATCTTCTGAGGCTGCCCCAGTAGTAAGATATCGGATGATGGGTGACATCCAACTATCCCCCTCTTCTATGTCAAGGATCTCGGTTCCTTCGGTGGCAGGGTGTTGAAGTTCTTCAAGGAATATGGTTGTTGGGGCACCTCGGGTGGCTCCTGACGCTAACTTTGGAAAGGGCGTCGGCCTCCAAATTTTCATCCCGAGGTATGTGCTGGACTTGAAAAAAATTGAACTTTGCTTGGAGTTGTCGTACCTTCCCAGATATGCTGCCATGGTTGGGTCTTTTGCTCCAAACTCCCCATTGATTTGATCTGCTACTAGCTTGGAGTCGGTGAAAAGTTTCAACCGAGTTGATCCGAGTTGCCACGCGATTCTTGCTCCAGCGAGGAGGGCTTCATATTCCGACACATTGTTTGCAGCAGGAAAACAAAATTTTAGGGCATACTCGAAGCCGGGAGCCCCTCCGGGAACTCGTGAGTATTAACCCAGCTCACTTCTTTCAGCGGTGGAAGATCCATCTGGTAGAGATCCAAGAAACTTTCTTCCGATGTGCTAGGTGCCGCAGTATTTTCTTGCAATTCCACTGGGGTCGTCATCTCCACAATAAAGTCCGCCAGCACTTGAGCTTTGATTGCTGGCCTCGGTAGATACTGGATATCGTATTCCAGCAACTCGATGGCCCACTTCGTTAGCCTTCCCGAGACTTCTGGTTTGGCTAAAATCTGACGAAGTGGCTGATTAGTGAGGACACATATAGTATGTGCCTGAAAGTAAGGTCGGAGTCGCCGTGATGTAATCACCAATGATAAAGCCAACTTCTCAGCAGCAGTATATCTGGTCTCGGCATCTTTTAGGATCTTACTGATGTAGTAGATCGGTCTCTGGACTCCGTTGTCTTCCCGCACTAGGACAGAACTCAGTGCTACGGAAGAAACGGTGAGGTATAAGAAGAGAGTCTCACCCAGTTGGGGACTCACCAATAGAGGGGGTTCTGTAAGGAAAGTCTTCAATTCTTTAAACGCCTGGCTGCATTCTTCGCTCCAGCTAATCTTTCCTTTGAGTCCCCTAAGAACTTTGAAGAATGGCGCACATCGATCTCCCGAGCGCGACATGAATCTCCCCAGAGCAGTAACTCTCCCAGCTAGCCTCTGTACTTCATTCACATTCTTCGGCTCTGGCATTCTTCCAAAACAGCTTTCCACCTTGTCGTGTTGACCTCGATACCCCGAGGTGTAACCATGTATCCCAGAAATTTACCTACGGACACTCCAAATGCGCACTTTTCAGGGTTGAGTCGCAGTGTTGTACTCCTCATTATTCAAAGAGCCAGCTCGGAGGTTCTCGCGTGGTCTCCTGTGTTTTGCTTTTACAAGGATATCATCCCACATAGGCTTCTACAGTTTTCCCAAGCAATGTTCAAACCACTATATCCATCCCACGCCATGAAACGTGCCCCAGCATCTTCAGACCGAAAGGCATTGACTGTATTAACGATATGTGCCAATAATCGGTGATTGAAGCTGGTCTTCTCCCTTCATCATCCGGATGCATCTTCACTTGATTGTACCCTGAGAAGGCGTCCATGAAGCTAAGCAACTCGTGCCCCGCGGTTGCGTCCACCAGGTGATCAATCCGGGGTAGCGGATAACTATCGCTCGGACATGCCTTGTTCAGGTCGGTGTAGCGATGCAACATCTCACTTTCCGGATGATTTTTGACCAGGACGACATTGGCCAACCACTACGGGTATTTGACTTCGCGGATGAACCCGGCGTCCATCAGCTTCTCAAGCTCCACCTTGATCGCCGGACTTTCAGGAGCGAAGCTCCTCTTCTTCTGCTTCACAGGTTTAAAGAGGGTCAATAATTTATTCATGTGTTATTACCTCGGGACTCAGTCCGGCAGGGTCGGAGGCTTCCTAATATAGATCGGCATTGTCCCGCAAACATGCCAAGCATATCTTCAAATTCCTTGCCCCTGCAATTTTCTACTCCGACTGCAGGCATTTGCCTGAATCCTCCGGGTCAAGTGAACTTGCATGTCGTATCGCCAGGTTCGCCGATCTTGTTCTCATTCTCCCCTGACATCGAAACCAACGTCGATCCGGGAGTGTCTCCTCTTTTCCAGGGCTATTTTTGTAGCATCGTCGGCGTTCCTCGAACATTGCCTCTACCTCACCGACACCTCGGCAGTTTTAACTTAGCCCTCTGTTGGGAGAGAGATACCAGGTTTGAAATTTCTTATTCAGGGCACCCAAAAATACGTTATACGCCGAGGGAATGTCCAGAACCAAGAATGTTACCGCCACCGTCTTCAACCTCGGCTCATCGGGCCCATGGTACCAGCATGTCTACTTTCCTCGGGAACGTGATTGCGTCCCCAGCCCATACACAGTGTATTTTGCATGGTTATTTGGAATACGAAAAGACACATAAAAAAACAAGAAGTTATGAAAAATGCGACCTTCACTTGATTAGAGCAGATGAGAAAGGAAACAACACCAGATCATAATTAGTCAGATATGAAAAAAATCAGAGTCAATGGTTTTTTTTTTAATTAATATTATTTTAAATAATATTTTACAAATATAAAGTATTTTTTAATTAAATTTTTTAAAATAAAATCCATTCGTTATTTAATATTATTTTAATAATATTTATAAATATAAAAATTATTTTTAAAAATAAAATACGCTCACCGTTAATTGGAGAGCGGATGTCACCGTGGCACGCGCGTCTACGTAGTCGCCACGGTGGTATTGTCGCCAATTAAAATAGTGAGATCCAGACGGATCTTGCCATTCTAATTGGCGGCGTCGGATGCGATCTCGCTATTTTGAATGGCGGTCGAGCAGAGTACCCTCCCCCCCAACCCACTTCTTGCTCCTCTCCGCTTTTACTACCCCCTCACCTCCACTCCGCCGCCCTCCCCTAAAATTTCTTCCAATTCTTATCCCACATCACAAATATTTCGTTAGGAATATCAAATCTAGGCTAGTATCACCGGATCTAGCTTTTTTCCGAGAGATCCGCAAAAAAAGGGTATGTTTTACACGTTTTATACGTTTCGTATTTTTTTTATTAATGTTGTATAAATATTATAAATCTTGTATTGTAGACATGATTCATGGAGAATCTGTGTGTATTCATAGTAGGTTTGGTAGAAAAATAATGTATTTATTATTTTGTATTATATATGTATTTTTGTATAATACACGTATTTAATAGAAAAATATGTATTAACTTTTATTTATTCGCATGTAGATTGTTAACATATTTTGTATGTGCGAATTGTGTTATGTTGATAGTGCATAATTGTTGTGTAATATTAAGTATAGTTCAATGTATTTTTTGTATAAATCATTTTAACATACACGGTATATTAAAATTTTAAGATTTTACTAGGACGTGTCAATACGAAACTTTTTAAATAACTTTACAATTAACATTGCATAATAACAATTTAATAGAAACCCGACGACACTACTAGGCAGACGATCATAAAATTTACCTTCTGAGCAGTGACGGACCCAGAATTTTTATGGCAGGGGTGTCGATAAAGTAATACCAGTAAAAATCCACCGTTAAAAACAATTCCTTTTTAATTTTTCCTCCTTTTTACTGTAAAGCCAAAGAATGTTCCCAAAACAATATTAATTGAAGCAAATTCCTTAAACCAACTTATAAGAAGCATTTTTTTCTCATACACATTAGATTCAAATAAAATCCTGTGGTTGTATCAATTAATTCAAAGATTAAATGTAAGTGTGTTCATTAGTTAAACTTAAATTGCTTATCTGTCTCACAAAAATAATTACTATCCCGTAACAAAATGATTGAGGTTGAATAGGATTTAAGGGTTATGTGGGTACGCACTGGGATGAAAAATGAGATGGAGAGTTAACTGGCTAAGCCTTAAGGCCTTCAATTTAAAAAAAAAAAAATAAACAAACAAACACGCCTATGAACGGGGCTCGAATCCTCGTACCTTGACCACGCCCTTAATTCTACCGCTTCGCCGTTCCAAAAATAATTAAATGGTGCCTCTCCTTTTTGTAGTCTATACAATAATATATATTATATATAGATATGATATGTACACACACAACACATACACTTCACAAAAAAAACAGGGGGTGTTCGCTTGACACCCCTGCCTAAGCTCTAGGGTTCCGCCCTGCTTTTCTCTGACACTTTTATTATTTTGCCATTTATATAATAAATAGCTTGGTGCTGCGATATCTACATTTAATACAAAAAAAAAACTATTAACAACGCAAATTATATGAAATACATATATGGATACAATAGTCGTTCTATAATAAATAACTAACATTAATTTCTTAAATAAACACAATTATTATTTGAATATTAAAATTACGGACAAAATCTTAAAATTTTAATATAACGTATATAAACGATGATTTATAAAAAAATATATTGAAATATACTTAATATTACACTACGATTATACACTAACAACATAACACCATTCGCACATACAAAATATGTTAACAATCTATATTTGAATTAATAAAAGTTAATACGTATTTTTCTATTAAATAGGTGTATTATACCAATGTACGTATATAATACAAAATAATAAAGACATTTTTTCAAACAAATCTACTACGAATACACACACATTCTCCCTAAATCATATTTATAATACAAAATTTACAATATTTATACAACATTAACAAAAAAAACTACGAAAAGTATAAAACCGTAAAACATATCGTAATTTCGCGGATCTCTCGAGAGAAAGCTAGATCCGGTGAATACTAGTCTATATTTGATGTTCCTAACGAAATATTTGTGATTTTGAGCAAGAAATTGAAAGAAATTTGAGGAGGCGAAGGAGAGGAGGTGAGCGGGTGGTAGAAGACAAGAGGAGGAAGAATGGGGTCGCGGGGGGGGGGGGGGGGGCGGGGGGGGGGGGGGGGGGGGGGGGGGAGGGGGGGGGGTTTTGTGATTCTCTCTATTATTTATCCTTCAAATTTTCTCTAATTAATAATAAAAATAAATTTCTAAACATGTTTTTGAAAAAAATTATAAAATCGAAAATTATAAATTTTGATTAGATTTACAACTTTAATATTCGAAATTTTACCAAAACATGATTCTAAATATTTGTTTGGGGCTTCAATCTTTTAATGGGTATAAACGGATTTTAATAAACTATTTTCAAATCCGTTACTATTTCGGAGTTTCAAAATATTTATTTAAAAATATTTTTGAAAACATTTTGGACATAAAAGTTGTATATCTCATCAAAAGTTACAATTTTTGTATTCAAAGTTTTTGAAAAAGTATATCTAGATATTAATTTTTATTATAAATTAAAGGAAACTTGAAGGATGCGTAATAGAGAGTATCTATCTCCAGTATGGGAGGGGAGGGGGGGGGTGTTGGGCTCTGATTCTGTTTTAAACCGAGCGCAATCTCGCTATTTAGAATAGTGATAAGTATAATTTTTATACCAAATTTAGTATAGATTATATATTAAATTTGTGGTTTCTAATTTTTATTTCAGGTTGAAAAATAAATACTTTGTGGAGATTTGATCGACAAGCAAAATATTAAGTTTGGGGGCGAAATAAATTATAAATCCGAGATAAGTGTACAATGGAGGTTATGCGCAAAATATAGAAAGAAGTTATGGTGGTCGCTGCAGCAATCAAGAATAAATAACAAAATCAGAAAATGAAGGGCTGGGATTGTGAAGACATACATGGAAATAGAAGCAATGAAGGGCTAGATTTCTAGGCGTGAACATCAAGGAATTGGATGGCAGAACAGCAAACACCAAGCAATTTGAATGGCTGTGATATTTCATAGTATAATACAACGAAAATGCCGGCTTCGAAAGGGGAACCGAATAAAGAGAGCAACCAATATAGAGTCGGCGGGGACAGCAGGAAGGGAATGTTTTTTTTGGAGTTGCGGCTAGGGTAGAGACTGGGAAAAGATTCAGAGATTTACGAAGGAGAGAAACTACGCAGCAAGCATTCGGAATCTTTAACGGTTTTCTGATTTTTATGATAGATCAATTTTTATCTGTCATGAACTAATCTATTCATTGGGATTTTGATTAAACCTTATGCATATTTGATCTTTATTAGTTAATAAATGATTTTATTTATCTATCATGAAATTGTGTTGCTAATATAGGATTATAAATCTAGAATTTAACGATGCGACAGCGGAGTTAATATTCGTTATATTAGTAGAATGAATGATATGTGTATAAACAGACATGTGGATGACATATTAGGATTTTAGAAGATTCGTCGTATTTCATGCGATTATTAGCAATTATCTTCATAAAGACATTTAGGAGAAATTGTTAATATATTAGTTAACTACCATCGACAGAGGCGTAGTTATATTTATAACTTGATTAATTTATTCGTAGAGACATCTAGGATAATTAATTGAGTCTAGTTATTAATTTGCGACTCGACAGGGAAGTAGATTAATAATTAGGAATTGCAAAGCAACGGCGGAACAATTCACAACCGAATCTCCATAATTCTGATAAATAAATAATTATTCAGTTATTAATGATATTGAGATGATAGTTATGCATAACGGTGAAATCAAATCCCAAGTCTTTGCAAATTTGATCAAATCTCAACTTTTAGTTTAAATCTCAATTGACGTACAAATTCGATCGCTTAAATAATTATAAGGTGAACAAATTCGGTACTTAGCGCTGCAGATCGCTCGTGGGAACGATAAATTTTAATTCACACTTTATTACTTGTGCGATCCATATACTTGCGGTACATTTCTACACGCATCACAAGTTTTTTGGGCGCCGTGCGGGGATTGTAACTCGTTAATATTCGGAGTTTTCTAATCTTAGGAGTTATGTTTAAGCATTTCTTTTACATTTTGTTTTTTATTTTCTGTTTTCCTATTTTATTTCTGTTTCTCTGTTTTTATTTTTCTTCTTTACTGTTTTTTGTAAAAAAAAAAAAAAAAAATTCTTTGTTTTCTGTTCTTTTGAATTTCTGTGTTTTTCGATTTCTGTTATTATATTTTTCTATTTTTTTTGCATTTTTTTTTCTCTTGTTTTTTTATTGTATTTTTTTTTTTCTTCGTCGTGGTTTTAATTATTTTTGTTTCTGTTTTTTTAATTTTTTTTTTTAATTTACTTAAATTTGTTTAATGATATTGGACTTCGTTCGAAATTGTGTTGTGAACTTTTTGTTGGATCCTGAAATTGATAGAACTTTTCACAGGTTATTAAGAGAGAATATTCGCACCCAGAAAACAGATACTAGAATCATGGCTGACGAGAACGAAAACGTTGTCAACGAACGAGCTTTGAGAGATTATGTTGCGCCTAGTATTGGGGGTAAGCTTCTTGGATCAGGTCATAAGCCTGCTATTCAAGCTAACAATTTGAAATTAAGCCTGCTTGATTCAGATGGATGCACGTAAACAGTTTGGCGGCTCACCAATGGAAGATCCCAATGACCTACATTAAACTTTTTACAGATATGTGAAACATTCAAGAATAATGGTGCCTCCTTAGATGCAGTTAGATTGCGGCTATTCCCATTTTCACTCAGAGATAAATCAAGAAGCTGGTTGAATTCACTACCACCAGGCTCGATAACCACTTCGGACCAGCTTGCTCAAAAGTTCCTGGCTCGATTCTTCCCTCCTGCAAGAACAGCAAAACTGCGTAATGATATTACATCCTTTGGACAATTCGACGGGGAATCACTATATGAGAGTTGGGAGCGGTATAAAGAACTTCTAAGGAGATGTCCACACCATGGGATACCACTATGGCTTCAGATTCAAACGTTCTATAATGGTTTGGGAGCAAATTTGAGATCCATGGTAGATGCGGCATCTGGCGGAACACTGATGGCTAAGACACCGGATGAAGCATATGAGCTGATTGAAGAGATGGCATCCAACACATACAGCTGGCAATCAGATAGAGCCATACCACGTAGACAAGCTGCAGTTTATGAAATCGAAACTGTTGCACAACTAACAGCGCAAGTAGCTGCCTTGACCACTCAGGTAGGCAAATTGACCTCAAGTAATACTTTTTCTACTAATCAGGTTGTTTGTGAGTGGTGTGCAGGTCCCCATTCTAGCAGCGAGTGTCAAGTAGGAAACCCTTTTGCGCAGTCTTCTAGCTCACTACCAGAACAGGCTAATCTTGTCAACAACTTCCAACAAAGGTTCAACCAGGGACCCTATTCAAACACATAATCCTGGGTGGCGCAATCATCCAAACTTTTCTTGGAAAGATAACAACAATAATGTAGCGAGACCGCCTCCTGGATTCCAGCATCAGCAAGAAAAGAAACCAAGTATGGAAGAATTGATGACGAGCTTTTATTTACAAAAGGCGGAGACAAAGATTTCATCGACACGAACCAAGAGCAATCTATTCACAATTTGGAAGTTCAGATAAATCAGTTGGCTCAGATGATGACTTCTAGACCGCAGGGATCACTACCAAGCAATACTGAGAAAAATCCTAAGGAGCATGTAAAAGCAATTTCTCTTAGAAGTGGCAAGGTGATTGGAAGCTCATTGGAAAAAGACCCATTGTTGATAGTCGAAGAACCTGGGACTATAAAGGACAAAGAAAAGGAGAAGATTGAAGATAAGGATTTGCAAAAATCAGAAATCAGACCTTATGTGCCTCAATTCCAATTTCCAGGGCAGACTTAAATCAAAGAAATTAGATGCTCATTTTCTAAAATTTTTTGAATGATTTTAAAAAGCTTCATATTAACATCCCTTTTGCAGATGCACTGGAGCAGATGCCGTCCTACGCTAAGTTCATGAAGGAGATTCTATCAAAGAAGAGAAAATTAGGAGATCACGAAACGGTTATGCTCACAGAGGAATGCACAGCTATCATTCAAAATAAACTACCTCCTAAACTTAAGGATCCAGGGAGTTTCACTATACCATGTGTTATTGGACATTCATTCTGTTTTGAATAAAGTTTAATGGATCTTTAGGGCTAGCATCAATTTATTGCCCATTATCTATTTTCAGGAAGCTTGGAATTAGGAGAGTGTAAGCACACAATTGTTTCTCTGCAGCTGGCTGATAGGAGCATAAAGTATCCTAAAGGGATAGTGGAAGATGTTCTGGTGAAGGTTGATCGTTTTATCTTTCCAGTAGATTTTGTAGTTTTGGATATGGAGGAGGACAGGGAGATTCCTTTAATCTTGGGTAGACCTTTCTTAGCGACAGGTAAAGCTCTTATTGATGTGGAGGAAGGTAAATTGACACTGAGAGTGTTAGACGAGCAGGTAACATTTAATGTATTTCGTACTCTCAAATATCCTGAGGTAAGAGAATCTTGTTTCTCTATTGATATGCTGGATGATTTGATTATTGATGCCTTTAATTCTGGACTAGAACCTGATTTCTTTAAAGATATATCTGATGATTTGGTTGAAAATTTTGTGATGGAAGTTGAGCATGTAGATTTGTGTTCTAAGGTTTGGATGAGACCACGAATTTATGAGGAGTTAGGGACCAGTGACTTTATAGCAGTACCTTCATTTATTAGGCCTCCTAAACTTGATCTTAAACCCTTA
>MJHO01000305.1:0-23983 GCA_002076135.1 Xerophyta viscosa
CTAATGGGTCACACGCAAATAAGATGCGATCGCGAAAAACCGAAATTTGTGCATGAGGGGCTGCTTTCGCCAATGTTCAAAGTGTTGGACCGAAGGTTTTGTAAAATGCTTGGGGGCGTTCTTTGCAAAACAGCAAAGAAGTGGATTTAACATGTAATACATGTAACTATATATATGTATGCACAGTTATCCTCTTCGGCAGCGAGAGGAAAACCTTAAACGCCGGCTAGCACTGAGCTTGGTTCTTCTCATTTCGAGCATCTCCACTCTGCCACCTCCTCCTCCGGGCAGCGACGCCGGTGAGCTTCGAATTCGTTTACGGATTGCGAATAGTTCGTCGATCCGGGAATTCCGTGAAGCTCTAGGTCGGCGGTCGCGGCGTTCCACCGGGCCGCCGACTGCTCTTCATCCAACTGGACTGCGGGCGACGACGAAAAAAAACCTCCGGGGGAAAATTTTTTTTTTTTTTTAGTGGTGCCCCCCCCCCCATTGTCGGTGACATCTTCGTCGCCAGGCTTTCGGGTGCAACTGTTGCACCAACCCGACGGCAGCTCCGATCCCGGCGACTCGAAGAGACGACGGAGACAACGATCAGCTACTGATCAGAGGCAGCGCCGACGAGCTCCGGGCGCGAAGAGCGGATGGCATTCGGCTGGGTAGTGCGGACGCGAAGGAAGAAGAAGAAGAAGAAGACGACACTGTTCATTACTGGCCGAGTCTTGATTCGATCTTAAGGCCCAATTTGATTTAACATGTTTAAATCGGATTTCGGTTTCGCGAGCGTCTCAGCGTGGACTAGCATTAGAGGCCGGGTATTTTCGCGGCTCAATTCATCAGAATCCGAGAATCATTACGCGGCGTGTGCGACTCGCCAAGGTATACCGATAAACTCGTACCGCGATTAAAAGCATGATAGGATCGCGTTAAAATTAATTAGATTAATTTTAATTATCATGCTTGGTTTACATGCAATGTGAATGTTTAGATTATTATAGCATACCAAAGTGATCCTGTATTCGGGTACACGGGGCTTGTGTATTAAAAATTTTAAATTTCCGCTGCGCATCTGATGAGTTTTTCGACCCCGATAACCTCACAGATCTTAGCCATTTGCGATTCCATCATAAGGCCCCCAGTTTGGAGGACCTTTCCGAAGGTTATTCAAACTGTCTTTTAGCTAATAGTGTTCTCCCGCTTCGGTTTATAATTATGCCATTGAGCTGTTCTGGACAGTCTTGAAGAGTGTTTAGCATTCTTCCACGGAAGTATCAAGTCATTCTCCCCAAGCTCGTGCAATTCTGGACCGCTCTATCATTTCTTATCATTTTTCTCTGCTCTTCTGTACAGACCGTCGATCCGTTCCCGATCTTTTAATTTCTTGTAGCGTTCTCCCCCTACGGGCTTCGTTCTCAGTGGTGGATACTTAGCGTGTTTGCTGCAGTGTTGCTGACACGCAGAGATCCGTGTAACCACTGAAGATATTCTTGAAAATTGGTTACGATTTTCATCATCACTGTCTTAATGCTGTTACAGTCCCCCCCCCTTACGGTTACTTTTTCGATATTCACTGTTCATTTTCTTCCTTCGTCCTCTCAAATTCCTTTCCCGCGGTTCTTGCTTCTTCAGTTTTCCTCCTCCTTTGAGCTTGTTTCAATGGCATCCTCCTCTCGTGTTGGTCGTGGAGGCGTTTACCACACCCAGAGTACTATTACTGAGGAAGATATCTCTACATTCCGCCGTTCCAATCGCATCCCCGTCGAATATCTGGTTCGGCGATCAAATTCTTCCGATCGGGCTCACTAGTCTCGGGTTGGGGAGTTCTGTCTTTATGCTGACTGTCTGCTTGCTCGCATCGAGCTTCTATTCTTTCCTTTCTTCACTCTGCTTCTTAACTGCTACCACCTATCTCCTGCTCAACTGATTTCCAATGCTTGGAGGGCTACCATTGCTTTATGCCGGTGGGTTGGCGCTGAACCCACCGTCGAATTCTTCCACTATCTTTTCGACTTTCATTTTGTGCACCTCGACATTCCCCAATTTTATTTCATTGTTCGCCACCCCGATCGCACTGTCATCCTCGGTACCCCACCAAACACAAGAATTGGAGAGAGAATTTTTTTTTACCTTACCACTGTTCTGGTTGACGGCTGGGAGAATGTTCTCCGAGAATGGGGGTGAGCCCTTTGTCGATCTGTTTTCTCCTCCGGCAGGGGTGAATCGCCAATGGGACGAGATGGTCAACGAGTTCCACGACACCCCGGCCATCCGCCAGATTGACGTCTCCAATGAGCGAGAGCCGAAGACAGATGATCAGTTCACTCCACCTATCATCTTCTTATCTTTGGAGATGAAGTCGGCTTCCAAGTCCGACCCTATGGAAGACGAGTCTCCTGTCGAGTTGTCTCCGCCTCCGGTTCCTAGGGAAGAAAGTCCCTCCCAGCCTCTCGCTTTACCTGCTCCTCCTATATCCTTGGAGGAATCGAATGTTGCTGCTGCCATTGCTGCTACTTCAGAACAAGCTCCTTCTCCTCCTCTTTCGGTGAGTTGCACTGGAACCCTTTCTCTGCCTTACGTTGAGATGTATGTATATTGAGAGCTTGTATATTACCTTTATGTTTCAGGCAACAATCCGCTAAATGCGAAAGAGGAAGGCTAGCGCTCCTCGCTCGCCGCGGCGTCGACGGACGCGTTCTTCCTTCCGGAAGCCCCCCGTTCCTTCCTCTGCTATTTACTCAGAGCTTGGGAGCTCCATTGAGATATGTTTTTCTTCTTCTTCTTCTTCCCATGACCGAGAAGGTTCAAGTACTCCTCAAGGGGATCTACTGGAAGACCTCCCCCAACTCCTTGCCAATATTGTTTTTTCTTTTTCTTCTCCTGGCGTTTCTGCCGATTTTCCCGCTCCGTCTTCTTCCCCCGCTACCGTAGGTTCGCCAATCGCTCCTCCTCCACTGGCTACGGTTAACGGTTCTCAGGATGTCTCTGTTTCTCCTTCCTTCTCTCCATCTCCGTCTGGTTCTTTCCGGGCCAGTCTTCGCGCTTCCCTTCTGAGGGGTTTAAATGTAGCCCCGTTATCTTTTATTTCTTCCTCTTCTGCTCCCGCTTCCTCTCTTTCTGCATCCTTAACTTCTTCCACTCTTCTGTTTTTGTTTCTGTTGCTTCTGCTGCTCTGGAGGAGTCAATGCCTACCTCTAGCCGAACGCTCCCGGTCGAGTTTCCTTTTCCTGTCGACGCTGGTAAGAAGGTTGACGCCGCTGTTCGCAGTAGTTTGACGCGGGTCGAAGCGCAAGCGCTCGCTGCTTTGGCATCTGGCGCCGATCATCGTATCCTCCAAGGTTTGCTTGGGACAGCCAAAGCGGTTAGTGGTCTCCCCCTTTATATCCTGTACTGGGATGTTTATTTTGTTGTTTCTTTTGGGGTAATATTCCTTCATTCCTTAGTTGGTAGGCTGGCTCCGGGAATCACAGGCGGTGTTGGCTCGAGATCGCCTTCAATTGCAAGCTGTCGAAATAGAGTTGGCGAACGCTTTGAAGGAGAACACTGACATGTGAGAGCAGCTGGCTTCTAAGGATGAGCTTCTCCAATCCTTGGAAGCGTCTGTTTCTGGACTGGAGGAAGAGAAGGCCGCTGCATGCACGGAGATGAGCCGCATGCAGGTGACTCTTGCGCTCTCTTCCTCTGCTCATGAAGCTGCTAAAACGGCAGCGGAAGCATATGCCCAAAAGTTGGCAGTTCAATTGAAGGCGGTGACTGCTGAGCGACGGCCTTCAGGCAGAAATTCGAGCCGAGCGCTCGGCTGCGGCTGGTCGTCAGGCTGACTAGGAGATGGCCAGGGAACAATCGGGACGAGAAGCGGTCTCCTTGTACCTGAACGCAACACGTCGCGTTTGGACAGACCGATTACTTCGCCAGTTCCCAGCTGCTGACCCGGAAGATGTCCTGGCGATGTCCTCGGTGATCGAGTTCGTTGAGTCTGGGCGATCATTCATCAGCAGTCCTCCTCCACCTCCTCTAGCAGTTTGATTGTTATGTTGTTGATTCAGCCCAAAAGCGTGTTTCTGAATGTTGTAATATTATCGTTCGGCCGATTGGTAAATATACATTATGAATCTTCGCTTTTCATAGTTGAACTTTAATTCCATGGTGTGCTAGTAATGTTTCAAGGTTATGCATTCCTCTACCATCATTTGTAGCCATCATCATCTATTGGTGTTTGTTATTCCTTAGACCTTCTAATGGTAGAATTTTTTTAGATGCTCGCATGCCACGTGTTGGGAACGGTAGTCCCGTCCATGCGCTTGATTCTATATGATCCTTGCCCTTTCGTTTTCGCGAGTTGGAAAGGTCCCTCCCATTTAGGGTTTAATTTCTTGTTCTCTGGATCCTGGATGCTCAAAATTTTACGCAGAACCAGGTCGCCCTGTTTGAATTCTCAAGGCTTTACTCGCTTGTTGTAGTATTTAGCGGTTTGGTGTTGATACCCTTCCGCTCGTATCGTCGTTTCTTCCCTTTTCTCGTCTATAAGGTCGAGCTTGACTCTGAGTTCTTCACCGTTAGATTCAGCGTTCTCCCATGTTCGGAGAGCGGCTCACTTATTTCGACTGGGAGGGCAGCTTCCGTTCTGTACACCAGGTTGAAAGGAGTTTCTCCAGTGGCTTTTCTATGGGTGGTTCTGTAAGCCCACAGCATCGTTTGGGTAGATCAGGCCAGCTTCTCCCTTTCTCCTCTAGGGTGGATCGTAACCCTGATATAATGGTGTGATTAGCGTTCTCCACCAGCCCGTTCGCTTGGGGGTGGTATACCGATGAGAATCGGTGTTCTATTTTATATCTTTCGCATTGTTATATCTTTCGCATTGTTTTGCGAAGATTGCGCTTTTAAATTGAGTGCTGTTGTCTGTAATCAGTACTCGACGAAGTCCATACCTGCAAATGACATTTTTCCAAAAGAACTTCCAACAATTGTTATCTGTTATCGCCGTGAGCGGTTCCGCTTCTATCCACTTGGAGAAATATTCGATGGCGACTATGATAAATTCGCGTCCTTGAGTTGCCACTGGTAAAGGTCCTACTATATCCATCCTCCATTGAGCGAATGGCCAAGGACCGCAGATGGATATTAGATCCGTTGGAGGCAAGTGGATGATGTTAGCATGCTATCTTGCTTTATCGTAGGCCAATAATATCCTTGGCGTATCACCTTGGTTGAGAGCGTTAGGCCACTGATATGCATTCCGCAATCTTCACTTTGAATTTCTTGCAATACGCCTTTTCCTTGCTGATCCAGGTGGATGATATTTAGAATGGAATTAGAAGGCCCGAGTCAAAAGGGATTTAATATTACCCGAGCGCGATCCAGTTGGTTTCTGGTGCCCGGCGCCCGAGCCCTTTTGCGCTCGTTAAGCAAAACTCGATTCTAAACCATTCTAAATGTTATTACCCTAGGTTAAGTCCTCAATGAGCATCTTATCCTAGTTTAGGCAAGTGTGTTAGTGTCTAATTAGGTGTCTTTTTACTAATTTCTTGTAATTATAGTGTTTTTATCTAGAGGAGCCATGTTCATTAGTGAGAATAATTACCACTAATGCCATGGTCCCCTCTTTGTAATCCTTTTACAGCATTATCAATAAAGATAACCAAATTTTCTCCTACATCTTCTTCTACCACAAATATCTTGATATAGATTTTCATCCAACCGTTAGATCTTCAATCCGATTAAAGATCTTGGTAGATCGGGTCAAGTGCTTCACATCAAGCACCATTTCGATCTTAGATCAAGTGGTATCAGAGCTGGATCGGAATTTTTGAAGAGCTAGACGTTGGATGGTGAAGATCATCAAGATGGTAAAGTTGCGAGATGGAAAGGAGACCAAGGTGACCGAGCAAGGCGACGTAGAGACTAGTTCCGATCAAGTGACGTCCATGCATGGGGATTCTTCGTGGGAGATGAGGTTGAGCGGCTTGGAGCAGCAAGTGGCCGAGCTTACCTTGTTGTTGAAGACGTGCATGAAGTCCGAGATGATTGAAGGTGACGCTACAGAGCCAAGAGTCCAAGAGGTGCCGAGAGTAGTGCTCTTGTGGAGGAGCAGAAATTTTTAGCTCAAGAAGAGCCAAACATAGCCAATGTTAGTCACCCACAATGTGTTCTATCCAATTAATTTAAGTTGCATGGAGAGTCCTCAACCTTTAGGAGACCGAGAAAGGATCCTATGGAGGAGGAGAACGTTCATGGCTCGATGCAAACGACAAACGACAACGGACCTGCACTATGGGGAGCCATCAAGGTAGAAGCTAATTTTGATATTCCAGCTTATGGAGGTGAGATAGATGGTGACAAATTAGATGCATGGTTAGACCAATTAGAGACTTACTTTTCGTTGTATGAATTCAATGATGTGCAACATATAACCTTTGTGCGGGTGAAGTTAGTTTCGCATGCTCTAATTTGGTGGAATGCATATAACTCGATGATGTTCGTAGGTTTTGGACATAGGGAAATGCATTCAAGGTGCTCGTAAGAAAACAATTTTATCCCGTTGGCTTCTATGAAGAATGGTGGAGGCGTTGGCAATGCTTCCGCCAAGCTTATGAGTATACAGTGCAAGAGTATATGACGGAATTCATGAAGCGTGCTCTTGTGCTTGGCGTTCAATTGGATGATCGTGAGACTTTTCGGCAAGTATGTGAATGGCCTTCAAGATGATGTTCGGGAGCACCTCAAGATGTACAATGTGGAATACATCGATGATGCTCGCCAAAAGGGGACTATACTTGAGCGGACTTTGCACCTGAAGAAGTATCAAAAGAAGAAGGGCACACAAGCTGCGAGTAAGAAGACGCAAAGCGGAGGAACTTCGAGAAAGAAGCTGGAAATAATAGTCAACAAGATAAGGAGAAGGATAAAGAGAAGACCAAGAATGTGACGTGTACGCATTGTACGTCAAAGGTCATTCCGTTGAGAAATGTTGTAAGTTACATCCAGAACTTTGTCCAAAGAATCATAGACCTCGCAAGAACCAAGGCAAAGGCAAGGCACATTGATGCTTATGGTGCGTAGTGCGGGAGAATGCTCAAAATAGCAAGGATTCTCTGTTCTAGATAGAAACAGAGCAAAACTGGTCGAAGCTAAGAAGGCTAAAGTGGCCGGGAGCAACTCAGTTTCTGTTCTGGCCGAGAGCAGCAATGCAGGAGCTGTTCGGGGAGCAAATCGCACGCAACATTCTCATGCAGTAGGAGGGCGTACAGTACAGCAAGGTGGTAAAAATTCTGGGCAAAATCAAAGTGTAGTTCAATCCGGAGCCAAGGAGCGAGCGGCGTTGTTCTTTGTGAAGATACAAATCAAGCAACAAAGTTTGTGGAAGCAATCTTTGATCCCGGAAGCCAAATGAACTTGATCTCGGAGGGATTGGTCCAGAAGTTGGATTTGGAGACGCAACCTCATCCTCGACCTTATTCCATCGGATGGATAAAGGATGGCATGGAGTTGAACATCGATCGCCAATGTACATTCAAGTTTGCTATAACGAAGGAGTTCATTGACCAAGTCCACGTGCGAAGTCGTGCCACTCCGATGTATGTCAAGTCATTTGTTTGGGAGTCCTTAATATCTGGGATCGAGATGGGAATATTCTATCGACAGCAACAACTTGTATTGTAATGACGAAAAATGGGCGGAGATCCTTCATTTCAAGCAAAACAAACCAAAATCCGAATTCCAAAATATGTACAAGCTGGACAAACTCAAGAAAGTAGTGAATCTAAGCAATCGGTAATTTTAATGCTCTTGCTTAGGAAGGTAGAATGAACCAAAACCACAAGTTGAAGTGTTGTCTCAGGGAGCTAGGCGTGCAGCAAGAGACGGAAGTTCGGGAGTTACTCCAGAAATTTTCTGGTGTGTTCGAAGAGCCGCGGGGATTGCCGCCTCGGCGTCCGATCGAGCATGGAATTCAGCTTATTGATGGTGAGCCACTTCCTAACTTGAGTATGTATCAGCTATTCTCCACCTGAAAGTGATGAAAGATTCAAGAAGCAAGTGGTGGATTTACTTGAGAAAGGTGTGATTCAACCGAGCTCATCCCCTTGTGGATCTCCGATTGTTATGGTTCCAAAGAAAGATGGCGGGTGGCGCATGTGTGTGGATTATCGTGCATTGAACCGTATTACGGTGAAGAATAGATATCCACTTCCCTGTATAGAAGACTTGATGGATTAGCTACAACCATCCAAGTTCTTTACGAAGTTTAACTTGAAGTCGGGTTATCACCAAGTGCGGATTTAACCGGAGGACACTTGGAAGACTGCATTCAAGACAAAGCAAGAGGTTGTAACGAGTGGTTGGTGATGCCATTCGGATTATGCAACGCTCCATCAACTTTCATGAGGCTCATGAATGAGGTAATGCGATCTTTCATAGATGATTTTTGGTTATAGTTTATCTTGACGATATTTGGTGCATAGCCGGACTTGGTCTGAGCACTAGGAGCATCTTCGAAAGGAGTTTTCAGCTCTTGAAGAGAACAAGCTGAATTGAATCTCAAGAAGTGCGAGGTAGCCGCACATCCCTCGTCTATCTTGGATTCGTTGTAGGTGAAGGAAAGATGAAACTTGATCCTCAAAGACGAGCAATCCATGATGGAGCGTCCAACAATGTGACGGAAGTTCAGAATTTGTCGGTGCTTGCCAATATGTTCGGATGTTTATCCAAAAGGATTTTCCATCTATCGCCGCACCAACTAACATAGCCTCACGAAATCTGGCCAAAAATTTCAGTGGGGGCTGAAACATGAGGAGACATTCAAGACCTTGAAGAAGGTCATCCCCGAAGCACCCGATGCCATTTGCCGAACCTTCACGACCGTCGAGCTTGAAGTGGATGCCCTCAGCATAATGCATAGGGCTGTTTTTAATGCAGGATGGAAGACTGTTGCGTATGCATTCGGAGTTTTACAGAGGGCGCAACTGAACTATCCAATCTACGAT
Organism: Xerophyta viscosa; assembly: GCA_002076135.1. Taxonomy (NCBI): domain Eukaryota; kingdom Viridiplantae; phylum Streptophyta; class Magnoliopsida; order Pandanales; family Velloziaceae; genus Xerophyta; species Xerophyta viscosa. The sequence goes on from MJHO01000305.1 coordinate 8,976, forward strand.
CAAAAAACTCCTGAATGCTCTACCCTCAAGCGATGAAGTATTTGGGTCACTATGTTTTGGGAAAGGAGACGATCTTGAACACGGACCACCAACCATTGAAGTTTCTACAAATACAATCTAAACTCCAGCAAGCGAGGCACATGAAGTGGATATCGTATTTGCAACAATTAAACTTGGCAATCAAGTACAAGCGAGGAGCTCAAAACAAGCTTGCGGACATGTTGTCAAGTCCGCCGAAATCTCCACTTGATGCGTCGGTTATGCTCAAAATCCAACCTTGGGTGCATGAGGACTACAAAGCTCTATATGAGGAGGACATGCACTACAAAGCTCTATTTGTAACAATTCTACTTGGCAATCAAGTACAAGCGAGGAGCTCAAAACAAGCTTGCGGATATGTTGTCAAGGCCGCCGAAACCTCCACTTGTTGCTTCGGTTGTGCTCAAAATCCAACCTTGGATGCATGAGGATTTCAAAGCTCTATATGAGGAGGATATGCACTACAACAAGGTGATGCAAGAGGAGCAAAAATAGGGCACTCCGAAGCAACATCATATCCGGGATGGGTTATTATACAGAAATCAGTAACTCCATGTTCCCGAATCGGCGGATCGATTGTTGTGGATTCGTGAAGCACATACCTCGAAGATAGCTGGACATTTCGGAGTAGAAAAGACTCTAAAAAACCTGGGAAGGTATGTCTTTTGGCCAAAGATGAAAGACGATGTTAGTAGATACATTCATGGTTGTGTGTTGTGCAATACGTCAAAACCGACAAATCGGAAGCAAGGATTGTATACGCCATTGCCGGTTCTTGCTCGCTCTTGGGAGAGTATTTCGATGGACTTCATTAGTGGTTTACCCCGGTCTAAGAGTGCTAATGACTACTTGTTTGTGGTGGTAGATAGATTTAGCAAGATGATATGCTTGATCCCATGCAAACGAACGGTGACGGGAGAAGAAGCCGCAAGATTGTTCTTCGCAAATGTTTGGAAGAATTTTGGCTTTCCGTCGTCCATCATTTCAGATCTGGATACCAGATTTTTAAGCCACTTTTGGAAGGTTCTTTAGTCTATGATGGATACAAAGTTACACCGGAGCAGCGCCTTCCATCCCCAAACCGACGGACAAACCGAAGTGGTCAACCGTACCGTTGTACACTTGTTGCATGGGTATATTCTAAACACCATTCTACTTGGGATGAAAGTTTACCTTATACTCAGTTTGCATTTAATCGTGCTGTACATGCATCTACTGGTAAAACTCCATTTGAGATGTGTTTGGGTTATCTACCACAAGATCCTTTTGATGTGAAATTTGCTATTGCCGATTCTAGTACATCACGCGAGGCAAATGATGCTACTAAGGCTCTACGTTTTCAAGAGCATATAAAGAAGGTTCATGAGCAGGTAGAAGGACAGTTAGAGAGGTCTCAACTGAAGTACAAGGCTCGGCATGACCGTCATCAGTTCTATACACATTGAAAGAGGGAGACATGGTGCGGTTGCACTTAGAGAAGGAGCGTCTCAAAGGGGGAGGCAAGGAAGATCAAACCAATTCGCTATTGTCCTTTCAAAATCCTCAAGAAGTTTGGAGACAACGCATTTCAGCTTGATTTGCCTCCATATATGCAGATGTAGTCCATAACGCCAACATCTGAAACTATTAGAGCCTTCGTTGTGGATGAAAACGAAGAGTCCGCCAGGTGCTACCTTCCATGGATGAGCTGGAATTGGGTGAAGAGACGCTGTTGGAGGAGGATACCATCGTTGAGAAGAAGATCCTGGAGACACGGAAAGGTTCAAAGGAGCGGTTCAGAGTCGGCCTTAAAGGACAACCACCGTCGAAGGCGAAGTGGTTCACAAGGGAGTCGCTTATGCGCACCTTCCCTCATTTGCTAATCTAGGCGTTGCAGAAGCAATACTGTCACGACCCGAGCCCCCGGGCCGCGACATCCATAAATACATTTTCTCATTTGAAAGAAAGTTTGCACAAGCGAAAGCATTTTCATTTGAAAATCATTTATAATGCAAGGGTATAGCCGGATTCGGGACTTTCAACATCACCCGAGGTCTACGGGGAAGGTAGACCCCGCGGTCGACGCCGACCTAGGTTGCAAAAGATCTTAAGATATCAATCTTCCCCATTGATATCAAATAATCTATAGCAAACTAAGGTCCCAAACTAAATCCTTTTCAAAACATAACCTTTGAAACTCCTTTTCGAAATCCCGGCCAAACCCGTATTTTTCTAAAAGATTCGAGGGCATAGAACCTCTTAAATACTTGTATAAGAGACCCTCAAACCCTCAAAAATATTTTTAATTATCATTTAAACATTATTTAGTTGTGCAATACATGAGAAGTTTTCGGTTCTGACCGGTAACAGGATTTCGGTCGACCGACAACCTGTATGTAATTCCCAGCGTTCATACATGAACTATCGGTCGAACGAATGTGGATTCGGTCGACCTGAAACGTGGATCGGTTCGACACCGATCCTGTTATACAGACAGATTTCAGTAAAGAGAAACTTCATGCCCCGATTCGCGTATTTCCAACGGATCTTGGAAATCAACCGCCCAGACGCCCTACACGTACATCCAAAGATACACGTGCGAGTTAATCTTCCCAAGCAATGCGAAATAACCCTCGGACACGGAAGTTATCCCCAAAAACACGTTTTTCCCAAAATAGGTAAAACTAGAAGCTTAACACTTCAGAATTTTTAAAATATAGCTCAAACCAATCAATCCAATAGCATGCACAACTTATATAGAGGTATATACACATGCTCAAACCATTCAAACTCATTTTTTTAGAGCTCAACCACATTTTCCACAAATCGAACTTTTGTATACAAATAACAAAAGCTTTATAAAACTTGTTTTCAAATACAAGTGTTTCAAACCATTTTCATAATTATAGCTATTAGAGTCTAAACTTCACATTTCTAGAGTTTATACTCTAATAGCTCCCCAAATCCAAAATACAAAACGTGTAGGTCAATGCTTCGGTTTTTACAACTATAATACTATGTGAATACAAAATGAGCTACAAGCCTTAGTACAAAATGTGTGTCCAACAAGCCTAGCTCCCATCCCAAAAGATACCTTCTATCCTTTACTTTACTCGTCGACGACCTACGCCGGTCCCTTGCCCTTATCGATCGGATCTGAAAAAGGGACAACATGAGGGGTGAGTCCTAAATAGAACTCAGTGAGCGGCACGTTGGCGACCTCCCCTGGTACAACCAACACGACACCGCACACAAGCACACAATCAATCAAGTAAAGCAATATAGCTTTAACCAATCACAATCACAAGTCATCATTTAAACATATCAATGACATTAAACATACAAACATGTGTATGAACATAAGTAGCATGCTATCTCGATCGCATAATGTCCCAACCAATGTCTTATGCATTCTTTGGTTTGTTAGCGTGACATTCTAATCCAACGATTTGTTTTAGTAATCAATTTATACAGTTTCTGGCTAAGGCCTGGCCCTCCAGTAGCGCAAGCCCCCCTAAGTCCCTAGGACAACCTATACCGCAGTTTCCATCCGGAAGCTCAGGAGCTACCCAGTCCGGAACGTCCGCAACAATACCAGGTCTTGGTCCACGTCGCTGTATCAGAATCGGGCAGACACTCAACACACACGACAGTGAAGGCGACCACCACAGCGCTTATTGGGGGATACTAGGGTTTATGCCGTATGCTACCTAGCCTCGCACTCGCAGCACCACCTCGGCCAACTGGTGATCGGAACCGCGTCAACTGACCTCTTTAGAGGCACCACATCACCCTAAGTATTTCTGGTCTCCCATGCTCCTCACGACACTCTATCCAGGCCACGGCCTCCACGGAATAAGGCGGAAGCCAGACTTACGAATAAACTAGGTCAAACATCTTATATTTTTACAAGCCTATGCGCAATATTAGTCCGATCTCTCCGCTCTCTCCACGCCCTCGCCTCGCCCTCCGGGTTTATTCCCTTTGGACGGATCTAACTCGAGTGGCCGGCAGAGATACGACCATATACACCAAATGTTCTATTAAAGTCACATACAAAACGGATGTCCCTAGAGGTGTCCTCGTACATCCGAGCAATTGCTCAATAACATCTAAACATAATTAGCATGTTTTCCATTAAGCAATCACAACATAGTTCATACAATATGCGAACTACTAAACATAGATATATATAATATCAGTTATCATTTCAAATTTGCATTAATAGCAACACAAATTTGCATAAATAGCAATACAAGAGCATCATAGCATATACAAGCACGATTCTCTACCACATCACAACATCATTAGGGTTTATTACCCACAAAATTAGGCATACAACATAGTAAATGTCTAATCACACCGTACACATCGATACTTGCACATAAGCATAGCATACGGTCAAGCACATTCGCATACACATCGGTGAGAACCCACTCACCTCTCAAGCTAAGCAGGAAACCCACGTCCAAGCCCCGGGGAGTTACGATCCGCGCCAACAACTCAAGTCTACGCGAAGAGAACAACCGGGAGATTAGGTTTCTAAGGATTAATGGCTAGGGAAGGGTAGAAATCAACAATAATGGAGGCATTTACTTACCTAGGTCAGCTGAGGATAGGGGGAAGCTCGGCTAAGGCAGTAAATGAGAAAACCTACCCCAAAAACGCGTAAGTTTCGTATTTATACACGGGCGCCGCGCAGGTTTCGGTCGACCGAAAATGGGATCGGTCGACCGAAAGTCTCGGCCAACCCAAAAATAAAGCAAATACAACACTTAAGCCGCTCGCGTCGAATCACCCTACGACACGCAACAAAGCACACATTAACTAGGCATTCTAGACATGCATGCAACACCTCAAAACATAGCAACCCAAAACACGGACCTCACAAATACGCCTTTTCCTTGCTGATCCAGGTGGATGATATTTAGACTTGGTCATCTCCGTACCTTCGTCACTTGGACTTGGTGCTGCTAGCTGGTTCATTTCAGTAGAGCAAGAGAAACTCCCGGATAAAGTCTCGCTCTCGCTTAGCTCCCAATAACACCCATGCGCCTTAGTTGACTTCGCAATCAGGCTTGTTGACCGGTCCTCCCCTACTTCCGGCTTGAACTGGGCCTTTCCTCTATTCTATTGTTAAGCCTTAGCTTTCTCTCCCATCCCAACTAGGCCAATCAGCTAATCAAGCCCACTGTTCCTTGAGCTCCCAACTTGCCCTTAGCAGTGCGATGGGTAGTCCGGTAAGCCCAAAGTGCCTCGGACAGCCTCTCGTGTCAATCCTTTTTTTTATTTGAAACAATCTTCTTCAACAGCTTGAACAGGGTCTTGTTAAAGGCCTCGGCTAAGCCATTGGGTGCAGCATCATAAGCAGTCGAGTGGAGTTGCCGAATGTGGTATTTCTCATAGAACCGATCCATGATTCGGTTCCTGAACGGCGTCCAAAACTCAGAGATGATCTTCTTTTCTTCTCTAGGACACTGAAGCGATGAGTCCGGAGAAAATCCGCTACTCTTGACCCCGTAGTACTGCTAGGATTGGTCTACCAGCTCCACTCATACAAGGTTTTCGAGTTCAAGTCAAGACAGAAATGGCTCACCGGTGATCATACCATTGAATAGCTTTCCCATGACCCGTACATAAATCGGTGCAGGGATCGGTTTCTGGTGCCCGGCGCCCGAGCCCTTTTGCGCTCGGTAAGCCAAACTCGATTCTAAACCATTCTAAATGTTATTACCCTGGGTTAAGTCCTCAATGAGCATCTTATCCTAGTTTAGGCAAGTGTGCTAGAGTCTAATTAGGTGTCTTTTTCTTGTAATTAGAGTGTTTTTTATCTAGAGGAGCCATGTGTCATTAGTGAGGATAATTACCACTAATGCCATGGTCCTCTCTTTGTAATCCTTTTACAGCATTATCAATAAAGATAACCAAGTTTTTTCCTACATCTTCTTCTACCTCAAATCTCTTGATATAGATTTTCATCCATCTGTTAGATCTTCAATCCGATTAAAGATCTTGGTAGATTGGGTCAAGTGCTTTACATCAAGCACCATTTTAATCTTGGATCACTTGCTGGGATGTAATGCATTTCAATAGGGGCCGGACAAACGCTCGCTTATATAGTTGACCTTGGATAATTGTAAATCGCATAGCTCGTTTACGAATTTTCTCTGCCTCTCGCTTGTCTTCTGGCAGGACACCCTTATTTAGGAATACGGTTATTGGAGTCATCCAGGTGTCTGGCATCTCATCTATGCACATAATATCAGCTCTGCCATCTGGGATAGACCGTTCGGTATCTAGGCAAGAGCATTTTAGCTCTTCCAAGAATATTCGTTGTGGGGTAAATTTCCACGAGGAGGTAGCTAGCTTGGACAGTGCGTCCGCTAAAGTATTCTGTGATCTGGGAATGCGTTGTATAGAAAAGATATCGAACCTTTTAATGCTTTTCCGAGCCATATCCAAGTATTTTGCCATACTATGATCTTTTGTTTCGTAGACGCCAGCTACTTGATTCACTACTAACTTGGAGTTTGTTCTTGCCTCCAAGGTTTTGTCGCCCAGTGCCTCTGCTAGTTTGATTCCTGCAATTAATGCTTCGTATTCAGCTGCATTCTTTGTCGCAGGAAATTTGAATTTCAAGGCATAATCCAGGCGGGCTCCTCTGGACTGGTTAAAATCAAACCTGCTCCACTTGTCGTGTCTGTGGAGGATCTGTTAGTATATAAGTACCATATTTTTGGTACTAGTGTTCTCCTAGAGGTGTTCGCTGGTTGATTCATCTCCGGTTCCTCCGCCTGTGAAGGGTCGAGGAGAGGTGTTATGGTTTCCACTAGGAAATCCGCCAGCACTTGTACTTTGATGCCTGGTCTGGGTTGATATTGGATATTGTACTCGGATAACTCAACTGCCCATTTGACCAGTCTGCCATAAGCCTCTAATCTTGATAAGATGTGCTTTAGCGGGTGGTTGGTTAATACCTGAATAGTGTAGCCTTGGAAGTACGGTCGGAGTCTTCGGGCGGAGAGCACCAGGGCTAATGCTAGCTTCTCACATTCTGAATACCGCGTTTTTGCATCTCGCAGGATCTTGCTGACGTAATATACTGGTAACTCCACTCTGTCCGCCAGCCTAACTAGGACTAAACTCACCGCTGCTGGTGAGATCGCTAGGTATAGGTACATTGTTCTCCCCTATTTCAGAACTGGAGAGCACCGAGGGTATTGTGAACAATTTTTTTATGTTCTCCAAAGCGTTTTGACATTTGTCATTCCAGACAAATGTTTTGTTTGTAGTTCCAGGCCATCCAACGGTGGCTGCTTTTTTCTTGAAGTGGAGAAGAATGGCTTGCATCGATCTCCCAGTTTGGATACGAATCGTTCCAGGGCTATTATTCTTTCCGCCAGTCGCTGTGCTTCTTGAATATTAGTTGGCGGTGGCATATTCAGTATGTCGGCGACTTTCTCCGAGTTAGTTTCGATTCCTCTGCTAGAGACCATAAAGCCTAAAAATTTACCCGAGGAAACTCTGAACGAGCATTTCTCCGGATTCATACGTAAATCCGCTTTCATCATGAGGTCGAACGCTCATTGTAAATCCTAGAGATGATTTTCTTTCTTCCGGTCACTATATTACAATTGTTGTCTGTGGGTTTCACCTAGTTAACTCTGCCACATTATTCCATACCTCACGTTTTCTTCCCACTCGCTCGATCCTAAATGATATCTATTGCTCGCCGGAAAGTAGCTTGGGCATTTTATAGGCCAAAATGTAGGGCAGAGCATTACCCGAACCTACCCGAAAAACCGAACCGAACTGACCCGAACAAAGCCAAAATTTCGGGTACAGTTCGGGTCGGGTTCGGTTCGGGTCGCCATTTTAATAGTTCGGGGCTATATAATTCGGTTCGGGTACGGTAATCAAATTTCGGGTCGGGTCGGGTTGGATTTGATTTATCCTTACGAGTCATGTATTAATTAGTTTTCGTTGGTTTTTATGTGCTAATTCTTTCTTTTTAAACAAAATATTCATGTTTACACTATTCGGGTCGATCCAAACCGACCCGCAACCCCGTATATACATCACAATATATGGATTTTAAGTAATTTTATTGATGTTATTCGGGTCACAACGACGACTGGTATCGACAGATCCCGCAATTATTTTATTAATTGGTTTCCGCGCTGCGCGGTCGGTACAGGTACTGAACATTGATATATACAGGCGCGTTTCGAGAGTTCCGGAGGTGACATATCAGAATATGGCTCATCCTCCGCTCCGCGGCTCAGGAGCGTTAGGAACTCGGTCTGGATACATGTGCGATACACCGATCTATTTCTCGACTCTCGCCCTCTCCTACTCTCAACTAGATGTCTCATAAGTGGACGTTCTTCGATATTTAAAGGTTTCATGTTTAGTGATTCTCGCAGGTGTTCGGCGCATTATTGTCGTTCATTTTGATCTGGTTATAGCCGCTATGGGCATCTAAGAAAGATAATCGCTTGTATCCGCACGTAGAATCACACAGTAATCGACAATATGCAAGCTCTCCGGCTGATGTGATAGTAGAATGTATCCTTCGGGAAATTGTGTATCATCCCCCCTATTTTTGGGGGTTCGCAAATCACCCCCCGGAAACGCATTTTCGTGGGGCTGATTTGTAAAAAAAAAAGCAAATCAGCCCCTAGAAACACGTTTTCAGGGGCTAATTCGCACAAAAAACGGAAACGGGGGGCTGATACGCAAAAGCCCCATTATCCTTTGGGCAGTGTTTATTTAAATCGGTAAAGTCTACACACATACTCCATTTGCCATTTGACTTTTTAACAATAACTACATTTTCTAACCAGGGAGTAAACTGGGCTTCGTCAATGAATCTCGAATCGAGTAGCTTCTGCACTTCCGCCCTTACCGCTATCTTCTTCTCCTCTGAGTTGCTTCGAACCGGTTGCTTGACTGACCGAACGCTAGGCGAAAGATGCAACTGGTGGGTGGCTATCTTTGAGTTCACACCAACCATGTCCGAAGGCTCCCAGGCGAACACTCCGGCATTCCTCTACAAGCATTGCTGCAGCTTTTTCAGCTCCTCTTCTTTCAGTGTGGATCCTACTTAGACGATTCATCGAGGTTCTGTCTCACTTAGAGACAGTTTTACCATTTCTTCTACTGGTGCGCTCCAATCGTTTCGTTATCTGGGATCGATCTCCACATTAGCCGCTATTTGAATAGATTTGTTCTTCATTCCCGACAAGAAACATCTTCTCGCTGCTTGTTGGTTGCCCCTAATTTCTCCAATCCCATTTTGTGTTGGGAACTTCATCCTCTGGTGATACATGGATACCACCGCCTTGAGGTCGTGAATCGCTAGTCGGCCCAAGATCACATTGTATCGCAAGTTAGCTTCACTACCACCAATGATATCGGGATAGTGCGTTGTCTTGGAAATTCTCCGACGGTGACCCAGAGTAGCAAGACACCCTTCAGAGTTAGTGATTCGTCGGAGAAGCCTATCAACAGTGTGTTGCAGGCTTCTAAGAAGTAGGTTGTCAGGCCCATGACCATGAATGCTTTCCAGAATAGTACATCTACTACGCTCCCACCATCTACCAGCACTCGTTCTACTTGTGCATCCGCCATGATTATCGAAATAAGAAGTGCATCATCATGAGGCAAAGAAACACCTACAAAGTCTTCGGGGCAAAAGGAGATTCTGGCTTCTGTGAGGTCCTCTATCCTTTTCTTTTTCGTTCGAATTTGGCAAATTTCTTTGCCGAACGTTTTCTTCTCCCGCTTACTCATGTTTAAATAGGAGAGTCCTCTATCTTTCTTCTACCTCTTCGGATTGCCACCAGTGGTTGTGGCGAACACTCCTTCGCCGCCTGTTTGGTCTCCTCTTGTGACGCCCCTGAACCGGGGGTTGAAAATTTAGGTGGAAATATACAAATGATATGGGTGTTATGATCTAGTACTTCGAATACAATACAATAAATTCAAATTATATTAAATACACAAGCGGAAAAATCAAATAATAACATTTTTATATTTTCTTTTTCCCAACTAACTTCTGACCGAATATCGGCCTACGCGATCGTCGGCGGTCCCGCAACAACCTGCGGGGAAAGTAGTATCGTGAGTATATAAAATATACTCAGTGAGTGACCCACCCCAGCAACCTCGCAAGGCAACAGCCAGGGATGGAGTCACACACCACAAACACAAAAGCAAGCACACGTGCAATACCAACTCGTATGCATACTCGAATACCACACACTAAGGCATACATGCATACATATACAAGTCCGCACTCAATCGCATAAATTATGTGCTAACATTCCTCAAAGCATACACTTTTCATGCGTGCCAAATCCGAATAAAAAAAAACAAAGGACATAAAACATACAACAAGCATGTCCGCATAAAAGATAGCAGCTACAACTATAAGCTATCGACTACATATTACAAGCAATGTTCTCAACAACAAACAAGAAGCATGCTTGGCATATAATAAACATCAACAACATCATAAAGATATAAGGTAATTGATCACCCAAAACCCAATCTGGTTATGTTCGTTCTTTCTTAAGTCAGGTGACTAACTACAAACAATTTAGTCTCTCAGTTTTATAAAAAACAACCCTTAGGTCCGGCAGAACTAAGGACCTGGGTCAGACACGGTGCACGTCGCGTCCCCAAGTACCCTACAGCGGAGGCAAGTCGATAAGTCGGTAAGTCGATAACATGATAAACATAACATGGATGTCAAGCCGACAAGCTAATAAATGCCACATCTACCTAGATGTCCGAACAAGTTATAACAAAGCCGAAGTCACTACTACTACGGTATTAATCCAACCACATGCTAAGGTACTTCAGGTACTAGCTCGAATATGCTATCACATTAACACGAGTGGGCATCCATACAATATATATATTAACATAACATAATTAAAACCAACATAAACGCATAAGTGAGACTGCGGGTTCACTCACCTATGTCCCGGTCTTACCAAACCGAGGCCCGAAGGACGACGTGAATCCCCAAGTGCTCAACCAAAAATGATTCTACCAACACGGTTCCGATGACGAGACGAAACGACGAAATATCCGAGTTCGCCAAAGAAGCTAGCCGGAGACGGTCGACGGCAGCTACAGAGGCGGCAGCGGTGGTCGGAGCGTCTAGGCGACCAAGGAGGCGGCGACGACCCCAGATGACGACGGCCAGAGCAACGGCGGCGGCGGGCGGCGGTGCGACCGAACAGAAGGAGATAGGATCGAGATGGAGATCTGGCGCGACGGTATCCAATCGGAGGTGGTGACGGTCGATAGTGACCTAGACGACGGAGAGAAGCCACGACGAGGTCACGGACGGCACGAAGGCGTTGAAATCAACGGCGGCCGAGAATCTTAGGGCTCCGCGGCCGAGCGCGAGAAACGGCGCAAAATCGAGCGCGAGAGAGAGATGATCAACCAGAGGAGGGAGGGTGAGGCCGGCGCGGCGACGCGCACCGGCGGCCGGGCGGCGCGGAGGTGGACGGTGGCGAGCGCGTCGCGAGGGAGATGAGAGAGATCGTGAGAGAGACAGAGATGAGGCGATTAGGAGAAGCGAAGCAGACGAGGGACGGAGGGGTGCGGGATCAGGCGAGCCGTTTGGCTTGTCTGGATCCGGTTGGGCTCGGTTGGGCCACATGGCTCAGTCGGCCGGGTCCAACCCCAAATGGGTCCAAATCAAGTCAAAAACACACCAAATCAATTTACAATAAATTCTAATACAAATCAAGCACCTAGAAACCAAATAAATCTATCGATCAATACTCGAAACAAAACGAAAACAACTCGATAAAATCGATTTAAAATAATTATTAACATTACGAAAATCTGGAACCTTACACCTCTCGTCGGGAGAACGCCTTCTCCTAACTTCTTTGACTCGCTTGGGTGGTCTCCTCGGGCTTCTCGATCACTGTCTTTCCGGACTGCGTGTTCTCCGTCTCGGGGGGCTTCGTACTCTTCCCCGTGAGCGATGTGGACTCAGCGACGCTTGTCGTCTCCGAACGGTCTCTTTCACTGTGCCTTCCGCCGTTTTAAGATGTTGTAGTTGTCTGCATTCCAATGTGGAATGAGTACTGAAATTGTGGATTTCGCAGAAGACTTAGGCATCTCCCCGAGATTTCGCTCCAGGCTTTGTCTTGGCTCCCTGACTAAGAGCTAACACCTCCATAGGGTGGTTCGTTTAAGGCGATTTGAAGGTAAATCGCTGGGTGTTGCCGCTGTTATCTTCTTTCTTAGCGTTCGCTCCCTTTGTTTCAGCATTCTTCTTCATCTCCTTCTTCTTGTCCTTATCCGTAGTGGATAAGTGTGATCTAATTTGATTCTAGCATTAATCTGGGCATACATGTCTTATAAGTCTGTGGGAGGGTTCCCGAAGATCCGTTCCCACAGTTTTGAATGCCGGATGCCGACTTACAGGGCCGCCATGATGACTGCCAAATCGGTATTGCGAACCTTCCCTCTTTCTTTATTGAATCGCTTGAAATAATCTGCCAAGCTTTCGTTATCTTCTTGTATTACTGACAGCAAAATTCGACTATCTTGGTAGATCATAGTGTTGGAGTAGAAGTTAGCAATGAATGCTTTCTCCAACTGAGAAAAATTGTCTACGACTTGCGGAAGGTTCTTCCACCATAACTTGGCGGACCTGATCAAAGTATTGTCGAACGCTAGACAGCATAGCTCGTCCGATGCTCACTTGAACCGCATCGTTGCTCGGTATTTTTCTAGATGTGACTCAGGATCTCCAGTGTCATCAAAATCTTTGAGTTTTGGTAGTTCGAAGTCGGATGTAATCAAAGTTTCCAAGACCCTCGTGGTTAAGGGCGATCGCTCGTCTCCCATGTAATCAGGAAGAGGTCAAAAAGTGATCGTTCGACCGCTTCGATTAGTCAGCCTGATTGTTTGTGTCTCTTCCGCCGGGATACCAGTAGTTACAACCGGGGCTTCTTGCCTTCTATCCACCCGACTTCATACAGGTAACCTTTCTTGCTCTTGCGGCGCTCCGGTATTATGCTCTCCTCGTTCTTGGTGCTGTTCTGGGATAGGCGAGCCTCTGTGGGCTGTCAACCTATCCCATACATTGCGGCAACTGCCGCTGTCCACCTGTTGCTCCGATCGGGGTACCGCCGAGTTAGTGGGTGCGGTGGCGAGCATCGCCCGGATCTCGCTGCGAAAATGATCTTGATCATCCCGCGTGAGAGGCACCGGGACTGGTTGTGCAAACGTTGGTCCGTTCGAACTTGCTTGTTGTTCCTGGAGATCGTTAGCGCGGTTGTGGTGGCCAAGTCCTAGGGTTCCGCCCCACCATCGCTCGTCGGAACATCGTTTCTCGCCAAGCCGTTTTGTATTGCACGTCGCCGATTGGCCATCACTTCGACGTCTTCTTCCCCACAGACGGCGCCAAATGATGGTACGGGGTTAATGAGATTTAGGAATCAGACAGTAATGAATGGAGAACAATCACAAAATTCTGGATTTACGTGGTTCGGTGAAAATGCCTACGTCCACGGGAAGAGAGATTACTCTGCTATTTCTTTGCAATCTATTTATATTGTGTTGTGTGCTTGTATCTTGCATTTACGTGGTTTCAGTCCATCCTGAATTCTTTCTGTCTCAAGCACACAATGAGCATTGCAGGAAAAGTATCTGCCGACCGCGCACGCAGAGTTCCCGGCGAAATGCCTGCAGGACTGGCTCTCTGTGCTGCTAGAATTTTCTGCCGTCATATCTCGCGTACCGTGTCTATGGCCATGTGTAGATAACCCGAACAACCTCCGGCTGCAACCCGCTGTAAAACCTCGTTACCGACGGCCGCCAGTCGTGGCGATGCCTCTACCTCTCTCCCATTATATCCGGCGCTCATGCACTCTTGACCATCTATCGCCCGTCATCTAGCCTGACTCGCGGCCATAATACAGTACCGTCTTGCGCCCGAGCCGCTATCACCCCGCGCGGCCGCTTCGCACCCAATCTCAAGCCCTCCTGACACTCGTCGCGGCCCAAACCTTGGACCATGACCAGGCTGATCGCCGCGATCGCGCCAGTACGGCTCTCGTACTCCCATCTCTCTCGCGCCTTCAAGTCCATTTGAAAAAGACGCTGAGCAGACCACGGCCGGGTGTGCGGTTCCTTCTCATCCGTGCCGCAGAGTATAAAACCCTCTCTGCGCGTGGACCCAGCCTATCTCAGCTGAGTCAAAACAGCGTCAGACAGACGGCCGCGGGTGGCGCTGCCACCGACACCGACAACGCGATGTCAACTTCTGCGCCCACCACTATAACCTCTACCAGAAAAACAACAGCAAGACCAAACCTAGTGATTCTTTAACTCTGTTCGATGATTTGGTATTATCATCGATTAAAAAAAGAAGGCGGAAGAGGAGGAGAGAGGAGATGGAGGAGCTGGTGAGAGTGGCGGTGAGACGAAGGTTGGAAATTAGAGAGGAGAGAGAGCAGAAACGGCGGAGGAAAGAAGAAGCAGTTACAGTGCAACTTCCAAATGGAATAATGGCGATCGCAGTGCCATCCGCGGCTGAGGTTGGTTGTTTTCGTAATGTGAGTCCTAAAATTGATAGGAAGGTGGGATTTGATGGTGGGTCATTCTTGCGGAGGTGTTTTCGGTCCAAGAATGTCGAGCCTGCGCCTGTGGTGTCAAAAAAGGTATAAATTTTGAGTCTTCTTCTTCTTCTTCTGCTCTGTGATTGTTGAAAAAAAGAGAAAAGATCTTTTATGATTTCTGCTCATTTTGCATGTTACTTATTTGTTTGTTAAAATGTATTATAGAGAAATATTACTAGATTAACTACTAATGAGTGTACTTGGTTTGCTTTAAATTTGCTTCAAGGTGTGCTAAAATTTTCCCACATTGGATATTCGAGATTAGATTACGCGTTAGGGTTCATGGTTTAGGATACTCCAGGACTGTGGGTGTATTTAAGATTCTGG
>MJHO01000305.1:24883-90395 GCA_002076135.1 Xerophyta viscosa
CACAAACTTTTTGAAAATACAAATTAGCAGTCGGATAGTCTCTTCCAGAAAAAGCTTCAGTGGTTCTAGCAAACAAGACCAATCTCTTACATATTTCACGAACCAACTCCCACTCTCGCTCACTAGGCACGATAAAGTTTGGTTTTCTCTCACGCTGCCTCAACCTAAAGAAAGCATTCTTATACATCAAAGCACATTCTAACATTTCAAAGGTTGAATTCCACCTGGTTTTACAATCAAGTACTAACTTTTTAGTCTCTGAGATTTTACAATACCGAAAGCATCCTCAAACTTCTCCACTCTTTTCGGAGTGGCAGACCAATAAGCTACTAACTCACGTGTTGTTTTAATTGATCCAGCGATTATATCCAACCCATCACTAACAATCAAATTAAAAATATGAGCACAACATCTCATGTGCAATATACTCCCACCCAAAATAAGGGAGCTAGGGTTGAACCTTTCAAGCAAAAGTTCTATCAAACCATCATTTGTAGAGCAATTATCAACCATAACAGTCGAAACCTTTTCATCCAAATTATAGTCATGCAACGAACCAACCAAAAGCACTAGCAAGAGTGTTTTTAGTGTGTGGACATGGCACATATATAAACCTAACACATCATAGATTAGAAATTAATCAGAAATATTTTAGACAAAATAAAATAACACAAAAATTGTATAAGACAAATTTAATTTACCGTAAGAGACAACTCTGCAACTTCCAATCATTGTCGACAAAATGACACGTCATCGCCATATAACCCTTTCTTTTATTGCTGGCTGTCCACATATCTGTTGTAATTGCGATTCTCCCCTCATTTTGCGATAACATCATCTTCAACTCGGCTTTTTCTTCTTTATAGCATTTCAAAATGTCTGCCTTGATAGTGTTCCTAGAAACAACCTTAAAATCTGGATTCAAACTAGCTGAATATCTTCGGAACCCGGTATGATCAACAATAGAAAGAGGATATTCATGCAAAATGATCATATTTGCTAACTCTCTTCTAGTTACTTCATGATTGAACTTAAACTTTCCCATTGCCAATGTAGATGTAGGACTCATGCTAATAGTTGTCTGCAGTAATTGTTGTCTTACATCATGCTTATTCACAATTTTTGGACAATTTTTAAGTGATTCTTCAAATGAGTAGTGCCGGCTTTTCCTTCTCCTACGAGCTTAGCTTTGCAAGCTGAACACACCGCCTTTATTTTTTCCCCCAATAGTTTCTTTTTTAAAGTAGTTCCAAACAAACGAGGTCAACTTCTTTGATGTTTATCAACTCCTGCAGATACACCTGTATTGGCAACTAAATCTACTGCAGCACCAGAATTTGTTGTGGGAGCATGTGCATCATATATGGAAGATTCCGACAGTACCGACTGCCCAACGTTAGATCCAGACTTGTTCATCCATTATACTGTTAAATAAAATAGATCAAATGCTAGAAAAGATATGAGAGATATTTGCATTGCAAAGGAAATTTATGATAGAACTAACAAGAAAATTGTAGTACATAGAAAGTTGATGAACTATAACATGAAACGAATAGTATTTGAAATCAAGTAACAAACAAGCATGGTTGTACGAACACGAGCAAAATATTCATATTAGTGGTAAAAAATGACCATATTTATCCATCTAACCTAACAAATTAAACAAAAATCAAATAATATAGGTTCAACTAAAGAGCAGAATAAGATTATTTAAAAAAAATATTTTAATGCATTTCTGAAAAGAACTACAAAACAAAAACAAAAAACAAAAAGAAAAGAAAATATCATACCGGCAAGAGAGGTGCAAGTCGTCATTACTTATAATTAGCTAATCATAGAGCTATCTGTGCATAGAACTAAACATTTTCATAATTTTTCATCAACTACTAAAGAGAAACATAGAAACGAATATCTAAAATCAGTAGCATATGGCGCAAATATCAACGAACAACGTTGAGAAAGAGATGCTCGTCAAACACCTCGGCCACGGCGGCGTGATCAGGCGTGATTGGAGGGGGAGAGGGGCAGAGATTGAAGAGAGAATATCGTCAATTACCTCGCTACAGCGCGGCAATGGCAGCGGCGTCGTGATCAGCGGCAGCGACGGCGCGATTGGCTGCAGCGGCGGCGCGATTGGGGGCAGCGGCGGCGAAGATTGGGGGCAGCGGCGGCTTGCGAAGTGAGAGAGGTCAGAGGGGTGCAGCAATGGGGTGCGGCAGCAAGACAAGAGAGGGGATTAGGGTTTAGAAAAATGATCTATGTATATTGTATGATGTGGGCTGCGGATCTGGCCTAAAGACTATGGGGCTTGGGTTATAACTTATAACTATTTATTCATTTGCAGTCGGATCCGGGTATCTTCGGTCGGGTTTAACTGCAACCCGAATCCGACCCGAATCAGATTCGGATTCGGGTTTTACGAAACGGATTCGGATTCGGATAAATTTGTTTCGGATCGGATTCGGATTTTTTGGCTTCGGGTCGGATCGGATTGCCTCGGATTCAGGTTCAATTGCCATCCCTAGCTCCAACACCTAACTTTTTGCATATGCCCCTTACTCACAGAATTCAGCTTTACTAACCAACTAAACGAACACTTATTGGTTATATATTTTCGACACTAGTTGTGCATCCGTCCGATACACGAAAGTTGTCATATACTTTATATGAATGATCGTATTAAAATACTAAATTTTCTTTTAGTTTTTATACTTTCAAATTATATTCATTATAACTTTTACCACCTCTTATATTTTTAAACACTGTTTTCACTATATACAGATTTAATCATATTTTGCGAGTAAATACACAGCAAACTTAAATTACGCTTTAGCAAGTATCCATATCCCCTATTTTATTTACAATATTTTTCTCTTTTCCTTGTTTAAATAATATATAATAAAATTTTATATAAAGTTTTCATACCAATTGTTTATAGAAATTGATCATGTTGCTCAGAAATGAAACAAGAAACTTAATGATTATCGAATGTGCATTAAAAATTGATTTATATAAATACTAGGTTAAAATATAGATAAATATAACACAGAAAAAGACAAATTGAGTTCGGTTGAAATAAATAAAAATTAAATAAGTCAATGCCTAAAAAAGAAAAAGATTGATTTCATTTAACACTTATAAGCCAAAAAAAAAAAAAAAAGAGTCGGATAGTTGACAAAAAAACCTAAAAAATACTGCTCAAATAACATTCTAAAAGAATAAAGAGTTGGATCGTGTGGAAGACAAAAAAAAGGGTAAAGAAGAAAAAATGTACTGTTTAAAAAGTTACTTAAAAAAATATACAGATAAAAAAAAATGTATACGCATATAGATATATGCATATATACATATTAAAAAAAAAAAACATACACACACACACACACATAGATTTACACACATTTATAGATTTACCAAATATACATGTATTTGTAAACATATACATATGTATATAAAATAATAATTGCAAAAAAAATTCCAAAGAAAAAGGAAAAAAAAATTAAAAGAAATATATATACACACACACACACACACATTTTAGAAGAAATTGGAAAACATTTGCGCAAAAAAAAAAGTTTCATACATATATTGTAGGAAGGGTTAAAAAAAAAAAAAAAAAGTCAAAATCAAAATGACACTATTTTAAAAACTGCTCATCCTAATGTTCATCTATTATTATATAGATTTAACTCTTCATTACCTGCGCACAAGTGAACTATATATATATATATATATATATATATATATATGTATGTATATATGTTAAGAAATTTTTAATATTACATTTGTAGATTTTAATGAGAGTCACACTTTAAAAAGTCTTCTAAATAGTTTTCAATATATCCAAAATTTTAACAGCATTTTTTTTTTTAAATCATATTATGATACGCACGAGCGTACAATATATATTTTTGGAAAAAAATTTAAAATAAAAGTTTTAGATTTCGATGACATTTATAAATTTTAATGTTGAATGTCTTTTAAAGAAACACTACTAAATAGATGTTTTGGTTCTCGAAATTTTTAATGCGATTAAAATTAAAAATCAAGGGCACATTTTGATGGAAGGAACAAAATAGAGAAGAAAATTTGGAATATTGTTAGCCAATTATTATATGCATTTAATCCTTCATTATGGTAAATAGAGCGTACAAAATATATATACATGAAAATGTTTTTTTAAAAAAAATATTAACATAAATTTTGTAGATTTTAATAACAACGACATATTTTATATTAAAATTGTCTAAAAATAAGACTTTTAATAGATGTTCTAGATATATATATATATATATATATTATATATATATATATAATATAACTTTTGAAAAAAATTTAATGTAAAAATTATAAATTTCTGATAATATCGACAACTTGTTGTTCAAAGTTTTTAGAGAATACTTCTAAATAGGTGTTTGGGTCGAAATCTTAACTGATTTAAAATTTACAAAATAGAAAAAAAAAAAAAAAAAAATCGGAGCGAGTGTTTTATAAGGGGCACAATTTGAGGGGCAAATTATAAGAATCAAGTTGGTTCCACTTCAAGCAAGTGTGCCACTCGCAAGCAACTTTGAGTATTTATATAGCGTAAAGATAATTTTTTATGCTCCTTTTAAAGTTTCGATCAAATTTCTCAATAGCGACATCTCATCTAAATTTTTTTCATATTGAAATAAAAATTTTAAGTTTCACCTTCTTCTCCATGGAAATTAAATTGATTAAAAACACACACAAAGAGACATATGGAGTGTTGTTTTGAGAGGTCCACTATAAATAGAGGTAGTAGAGAGAACCAATTAGGCAAGTAGACATACACAAAATCACCAAAAATAAGAGATACTAAAAATAGTTTCAATACTCCCCTCTCAAGTTGAAACGTATCACCATAAGAATTTTAAATATAACATGCGTTATTTATTCTTACTTTACGAAAGACATATTGTATTTATATTAATTAGTGAGCGTGTAAGTTATATAATTAATTTAAAAATATAAAAGATCTAATATTAAAATTAAAATAAAATATATTATTTTGATAAAAATATTAGTTAATTAGTAGAAAGATGATCTATTTGTAGGAATATTATTTTGACCCCCACATTCGAACTTCACCGATCTAAAGTTCCACAACAACAAATTTATCTTGTCTTCTTCAGCAATTTATTCATAGAATTCACTTTTATTTCCTAAAAGACAATTGTAAAAAGTTGTGTTTTTTTTTTTTTTTTAAGAACTAAATGACAATAATTTGTTTATATGCTATTAAGGATCACTTTTGATAAATTTTTTAGATTTGCTTATAGTTTATATTCTGTAGGAGGTTATAAACCATTACGATAGCTAGTGTTGGTTATTGAGACCGACTCTCTTGATTAGTTAATCGTGCTGCCGCCATCTCTCTCCCTTGACCAAGCTCCTCTTTAATTTATTATTTCAAACTCATCTTCACGCCTCCCGCCCGTGGGCGGGATGGCATTAATCCTCCCCCCTATGGGGGAGGTCGTGGGGTCGATCCCACGTGGGTAGGGATGGATAGTTACCGCTGGTGGGTTAGCCACCAGGCTCCTTGAAGGTCAAAAAAAAAAAAAAAACTCATCTTCACAAATAATCAAGTAGGCTCAATTAACCCCAGTGTCTTATAGTGGATCCAACAACGCCAGTGAAATTATAAGAAACATATGATGAAGAATTCTAAATATTCCCGGGCGATTTTTGAAATGCATGATAAATATGAAGAAAACGATAAATAATTTTTATTTTTTATTTGTATATTATATATATATATATATAATTATTATATACTATATATATATATTATAGGTGCACCATTTTCTAGTATAGAGGTGAAAACGAGCCGAGTTCGAGTCGAGTACTATCTAACTCAAGCTCGGCTCGATTGAAGAGCTTGAGCTCGAGTTCATCGAAATCAGCATACCAGAGCTCGAACTCGGCTCGCTAAGAAAAAGCCAAGCTCGAGCTCGAGCTCGATAATTCTTCAATCTCGAGCTGAGCTCGAGCTTTCGCAGCGCAACCACTGGCTAGCCAATCTGTAACACCTATGATCTGCACGGTAGCGAATGCAAGAGGGATAAGAAGCAAATAAGACTAAAGATGAAAACGAAAAAAGAAGACACATGAAGATTTATCTAGAAGGCAAAGGTTAGTGGAGTCCACGAGAAAGCAATACTAAATTCTGATCTTCTCCACCGGAGGCTCTCTAGTCACTAGCTCGGAGATATTACACAATCTTCTTGGAGATACAACTGCAAATCCCTTGCCACCGTCGTCACCTCTAAACTCTGTTGGAAATCTTTGTATTTCAAGTAGAAAAATAATCAGATAATTTAAGTGAATAAAGTAAATATTACATCAAAATAACTAGGTATTATTTAACACAATAATAAACTACAAAGTACATTTGATTATATAGTAGGATTATCCCAAGTATGATTTTCCGCATAATCTGCAAAAAACACAACAAACAAATAAATGAGTTAAGAGAAACTTAGCTGGAAAAACGGTCGAGGCACGCCGAAGCGCTTGTCCCAATCGACTAATCCGCCGATCTGTCGTGTAGATATATCTACGGCGTGTCGAATAAGATACAACGACCCTCACTTTCCTTGCACGACTCAGAAAGCAAGATGAGATCCCTCGCGTGAAATAACTCTTGATATACCGTAAAAGAAAAACTTATATAAAGAAGGAAAGAGAATATAATGTGTATTCTTTTCATCGTAATCTCTATCTCTTCCTCAAAGATACATATCTATTTTAAAAACCAATTTAGATCTGAAAACTTACTCAAAATTAAGAGAGATTTAAAGCAAGATTTTAATGCATAATTAAACAATTAGAGTCTAATGACCGTTAGGATTTTGCAACGTTATACATTTATAACGTGCATGCTGGCCAGCACATTTATTATTATTATTATTTAAACTTAAAATTTAAATCATGAATACTTATAAAAACCATCAAACTCATCTTTGTAGAAGCCGATCACTGGCAAGATTGAAGTTTTGATTTGTACTAGGATTTGATAGACGAGATATGGTGCAAGTCCGCAGGAGAACGAGCGGTGGAAGGAAGCGGCGATAGGGGATGGATGATATGATTTTAGGAGTTTTGGGGACGAGATATGCTTGATTGAGTAATGGCAGAGCAATAGAGATTGGGGGAAGAGGCTGGGCCACTTAAGGGGCTGTTTACATCGCGCAGAACTAGGGGAACTGACGGAACATATAGAACTGGAAAGTGCGATCTCACTTCTCTGTTTATTTCGTTGTGAGAAGTGGCGGAACTGCCTTTCGCTGTTCACTTCATTTTGAACTCGTGGAAAATAGAATTGGAATGTCACTTTTCACTTTTGTTGTTAACTTGGTATGAAAATAGATAAGAACTCAGTTCTACAATTCTATGTTTTAGTTCAAAATTTAATTTTTTTAATTTCGCAATAAGTAGTATTAATTATTAGTAACCATTGAGATTTTATAAATGCAGATCAGTATAATAAAAATTATTTATGATGTTACATATACAAATAAACTAATTAATTATTTATTTATATTATAATATATACTTAGAAAAAAAAATATATTATAGATAAATTTAATCAAATAATAAATTACATTATTTATTTTTATGATTAATATATTTATTATATTATTAATAAAATATAATAATGAATAGTATTTTACATACATTTATTAAAATACAATTTATTATATAATATAAATAATTTATTGGACATATTAAATATTAATTTATTAATAATATTGTTATTATAACTATTAATATTATTATTTAATATAATAATATAATAGACATTATTATATTATTAATTAATATAATATTTAACAATTTAATTTAATATGCATAATATATATAGATTACTTAATTTAATAAATTCAGAAAAAAATAATACTAATATATCTTAAATATTATTATAAGAATATTATATTTTTGCATTATAATAGTTTTTATTATATATTTAGTTTGTACAATATTTATTTATTTAGTATTATATTTATTAATATTATATTATTAATTAATAATAATAATAATATTGGGATAATAAATAATTTAATATTAGAAAATATATTTATTATATAATATAAATAATTTATTGTACCTATTAAATATTATTTATTATTAATAAATTGTTATTACAACTATAAATATTATTATTTAATATAATAATATAATATTATTATTAATAAATATAATAATTAAGTAATTAATAATTATTAATATGCATAATATATTTATAAATTAATTATTGAATAAATTTAGATATACTAATATAATTAAATATTATTTATTATAAAAATTTTTGTATTATAATAGTTTTTATAATATATTCAGTTTGTACAATATTTATTATTTAGTATTATATTTATTAATATTACATAATTAATTAATGTAATAATAAATAATATTTTAATATATTTATTTTATGATTATTTTTATTTCTCACTTCGATTTATCACTTCTCATTGTGTCTTCAACTTCTCACTTTTTACTTCCCACTTACTATTCACCTAATTCTCTTCCAGTTCTCACTTCTCACTTTTCAACTCTCACTTCTTTACTCTAATTCTCACTTCTCACTCCTCACTCACTTCTCACTTTCCAATTCTCACTCACTTCTCACGGCTCACTTTCCTCTTACTCAGCCAAGTAAACGGCCCTAAATAAAAACATATTCTTTAAGTAATAGAGATGGGCAAAGCAAGTTTGCCCATTTTTTATTTAGCAAAGCTCGTATAAGCTTACGATTCGAGTATCACAGTGCTCAAATTTGGCTCATTTAGTTATCCGAATTTGAATATGAGTTCGAGCTCGATATTAATCGAGTTCGAGCCGAGCTTAAAAGAGTTCGATATTAATCGAGTTGGACTTAAAATTGAATTAAAAACATACCAAAAAAAGTTATGAAGTTGATAAATATTTCAATGAGCATGAGCTTGACTTTGTCTTTCTGGGCTTTTGCTATGTACACCCAAGAAACCACAATAAATCATATACTGGCTTGTTGTTAGCACAATCAAGATCACAATCATAATGGGTATTATTTATTAATTTTGATATTTTGTACGAATCACGAGGAGTTATGCGGATCACGAGTATGTTTGTGAGTTTAGAGATTGATTGAGTGTGGTTTGTGGGGTAGTGTTGGGGGTGAGTTATTTTCCTTTTCTAAAACCTCCCGGCGAACCTGTACCACCCAAATTATGAACGTGAAGGACGCGTGTCGTTTTTATGAACTTTCTCAATTTGGAAGTGTTGCCCTGGGGGGAATCCGAATAGAATCTTCTGGATCACTAGATCCAACTGTAGTGGAAAAAAAAAACAAAAATTATAATTTACACCGCCAAACAAACTTTTTTACAATTTTTTGGGAAATTTGTAAATATAAAAAAATCTTTGAGGAAATCTATGAGAGAGGCTCAATTAACCCCAGCGTCTGTATAGTGGATCCAACAATGCCACGAGAATCTGTAAGACAGCAATAAGATGAAGAATTCTAATATTCCATAGCGATATCATTTTGAAATACATGATAAATATGAAGAAGAACGATAAATACTTTTTATTTTTATATTATATATATATATATATTATATATATATGCACCATCTTCTAGTGTAGAGTTGAAAATGAACTGATGTCGAGCCGGTGCCATCTAACTCAAGCTCGGTTCGATTGACAGAGCTCGCAGCATCGAGTTCGTTGAGCTAGCAATACCAGAGCTTGAACTCGGCTCACTTAGGAAAAAGTCAAACTCGAGCTCGGCTCGCAATAATACTTGAATCTTGAGCGAGCTCGAGCTTTCGCCAGCCGCAACCACCAGCTGGCCATTCTGCTAATACCTAATGATCTGCACGTAAGCTCTCTAATCACCATATTGGGCGATTGTTACACAATCTTTTCGGAGGATACAACTGTAAACCCCTAGCACCGTCGTCTCCTCTAAACTCATCTTCGCAAAAGCCAATCCCACCGCAAGATTGAAGGTTTTGAATGTGCTCGGATTTATAGACGAGAGATATGGAGCAAGGCTACAAGAGAATGGAGCGGTTGGAAAAAAGCGAGGGCGGGGATGGTTGAATGGATTTTATGGTTTTTGGGGACGAAACATCTTGATTTGAGTAATGGCATAGTAACAGGATTGGGTGAAGCGGGCTGGGCCACTTAAATGGAAACATGCTATTTAAGTGATAGGACTGCGACGAATAGGCCTTGGCCATTTTTATTTAGCAAAGCTCGTATAAGCTTACGATTCGAGTATCACAGTGCTCAAATTTGGCTCATTTAGTTATCCGAATTTGAATATGAGTTCGAGCTCGATATTAATCGAGTTCGAGCCGAGCTTAAAAGAGTTCGAATCAGAACAGTTCGGCTCATTTTCAGTCCTATTCTAGTGTTATTAGAAAGGAACGCACATATGTTGATGATGTGTATAAAGATTTGATGAGTAATTGGATTAAAATTGAATTAAAAAACATACCAAAAAAAAGTTATGAAGTTGATAAATATTTCATGAGCATGAGCTTGACTTTCTCGAAACCTCCTGGCGAACCTCTACCACCCAAATTATGAACGTGAAGGACGCGTGTCGTTTTTATGAACTTTCTCAATTTGGAAGTGTTGCCCTGGGGGAATCCGATAGAATCTTCTTGATCAGTAGATCCAACTCTAGTAGGAAAAAAAAAATAATAATATATTCATTAACAAATTTCTTTTTTACAATTTTTTTAAAAAAATAATGTTATAACATTTTAGTAGTAAAATTGTGATGTGATCCGAGGTGATAGTGATTAAGATTGGTATAGAGGTCTGTGAATATAAAAAAATCTTTGAGAAAATTTATAAGAGAGCAAAGATCTTCTAGTGATCATTCAGTATTACAAAGTCTATAAAATGATATTAGATCAATTGATTTATGAGGCTATTAAATCCAAAATTAAAAAAAAAATGAAAGGACTATAATCTCATGTTTTTTAATTAAAAAATGAATAATTTATAATTATTTATTTTAGTAATTATCAAATATAAATCCAGACTTTTTAGAAGGCTCCATTAGGATAAAATTATTTCTATACCTATTCCCTGGGGGGAATCTGATAAAATCATGGAGCAAATTATCATCGTCAACTTACATAATCATGTTTTGATCCGAATTATAAATTAGGATTAAACATCATGTATAAATTCTCTCAACTTTCTACATCATAGAACAAGAAATATATATGATTCAACCGATGTTGCGTGCAAGTGATTGCTTTTGGAAAGACACTTGTAATTAACCTCAAGCGATAATCTCTCCTTTAAAAAAAAATAAAAATAAAAGATTATCATGAAATAAAAAAATTAACCAGTAATTGGACATTTTTTGAAGTGTCTTCTGCGAATTTATGCCCCCTTAATTAATTTTTGCAGATATGTACCTCCTTAATTTGATTTGGCAATTCTGTATCCCATTCAGCGCGTGAAATGACCAAAATACTGCCGTACTTTATTTTGATAAACACATTATAATTTCTCTCTTCTAACTGTATTTTCTGGCAAAAAATATCTATTAATTCTCTTTCATTTCTCTCTTCTCACAGCATTCTAAATAAAATCGAAAAAATGACAAAAAATGACAAAAATTTTGAAAAAAGTATATTTTAATTCGGCAGCAAAAATATGTTATTTTACTTTCTTTTTTTTTTTTTTTTTTTTGCAAATTTAGATCATATCTAGATATATTAAAAAAAATATCCGAACATTTAAAAGCATTTTGAGGGACCAGTCGACTTTTTTTGCGATTTCGACGCGCCGGAGTTGCAGCAAATGCTTCGAGTTTGATGGCCAAATGCAACTCAAAAAGACGATTCCGAAAAAGTAAAGAACGCCCCCCCCCCCCCCCCCCCCCCCCCCCAAGTTTGTTAGGCAAACGCTTCGAATTTATGATCCGACGGGTTCGTTTGAAAGCTTGTCAAACCCTCTTCCAACAACGTATTTTATGTCATAAACTGACTCACACACATAAAGATATCGTTTCCGAAGGTCAAATTGCGCTATATTTTGAGTGTTTTGAGGTGTTCTGGATGTGTTACCAGATTTCTGGAGTTATTTTGGATTGTTATGGAGGTGTCCGGGGGTGTCCTTAATGTGCCTTTTTTAGACTGTTCTAGAAGTGTTCTGGAGTGTTTTAAAAGTGCTCTTGAATTTGTGGATATCTTTTGGAATGTTATGGAGGCGTTCTCGTGTTTCTGGATGTACATCTAGAACACCCATAGAACATCTTTGTAGAGGTGTTCTGGAGGTAAATCCAGAAACATAAGAACGCCTTCAGAACACCTCCGAAAACCTCAAAAATGTCCCAAAATACATCCACAAATCTAAGACACCCTCAGAACACTTAAGAATAGCCAAAAAATGGTGCACCGAGAACATCTCCAGAACACTTCCGAATCCCTCCGTAACACTCCAAAATAACTCCAAAAATCCGAAAATACTTTCAAAATACTCCACAACATCCAATACCAAACACCCAAAAAAATCAATACAAACATCTTATATATACGTTCTGAAGGTATTCTGGACTATTGTCAAATTTGTGGATGTATTTTTGATATTCTAGAGGTGTTTGAGGGTGTTCTAGAGGCGTTCTCGTGTTTCTGGATGTACCTCAAAAATGCCTTCACAAAGCTATTCAATGGGTGTTCTAGAGGTACATCCAGAAACACGAGAATGCCTCCAGATTATACGATTATTACTGATATATTATTGTATGTATTTTGGACAAATTTTATTAAATTTTTTGTAAGTATAAACTTATTTGACAGAGTTTTATGGAATGAGAGCAATTTTTACTTTTTTTTATTAAAAAATTTACTTTTTTCTTGCAAAAGTCAAAGGGACAATTGCATATTAGCCTTTCTTGCATATCAGCCCCTTTAAAAGCTGATTTGAACATTTATGATGGAGGGACTGATATGTATTTTTCTGAAAGTTAAATTATGACGGATCTTTCTTTTCCTTAAACTAGAGGAGTTTGATTTGTATTTTTCCGAAAGTTAAATTATGACAGATCCTGTTAGAATCAAATATAATATTCCAATAATTGCTTTTTTAAACTTTCGTAAGGAATGGATCAAAAATAATTATGCCGAAGTAAATATGTGGAAAGGTGTGCTTTTTATGTGTTACTGTTGCTTACGTATTTGTTGAAAAAAATTAATATTATCTTGTTGCAAAGTGCCCATCAATTATATATGTGCAGATACAAAAAAGTATATTGAAAAAATAGCTTATCAATCTCTGATTATTATGAAATTATATGCAAATCAACTACTAAGTTCAAATGGTTTAGAAACCGGTTTCTGTCTAAGATTTTTTGATTACTATATAAGTATTTTTTTAAAAAAATTAAATATTAAAAAAGTAGATTTTGATATGATTTACATTTTTTGTATTTAAAATTTAAAAAAAAAATAATTCTAAATAAATATTTTGAGATTTTAAAATTAATCTACTAACCAATTAAAATTTTGGAGTCTCAAAACATCTATTAAGAAATAATTTTTTTGAAATATTTGAATAAAAAAATAAATTTTGATGTGATTTATAATTTTATATTTAACTTTTTTTAAATATATATAAATAAATATTTTAGTTGCATAAATAATAAATTATAATAAAAAATTTATTTGTAAATTAAGTTGTGAGAGGGGTTGATATGCCAAATCTCCCAAGTGTATATCAATACAGTTTATTGTGAGATGCTATGTGCTTGACGGCACGGGTTCTCCGGTGCTGTAACAAAATAAAAACTTTAATTTTTTTTAAAAAAATATTGAACAAAAATGTCGTAGATTTAAGGTACATTTGTATTTTTATACCACTCATAATCAGAATTATATTTTTAAGTCCTCTAATTATAAATAGGATCTTGTAAAATAACAAAATTATCATTATTTAGTTCTTAAAAAAAAGGATATTCACCTTGATAAGGTCAGTTTTGTTATTTCATACGATTAAAGAGCTATAAAAATATTATTATGAATTAGAAAGGTATAATTTGACAAATTTAGATTATAGGATGCACAAAAATACAACTGCCCCTAAACTTATTAGATTCTACAACTTCAAAATTCTCTCTTTGTGTTTTGCAACAAGTCTTAAAAAGTGGTTATTCGTGCCAAGAGTTTTCATATATGTGTATATATATATATATATATATATATATATATATATATATATATATATATATATATATATATAGTTGCAATCTTCCAAAAGGTGCGAAAAAATTCTTATATAGTGTAGACTGTTATATCCTGCTTTTGTGAGATGTATTGTCACTTCTCGAATTCATAATTTTTTGGTCAATATTTAAAAACTTAATTTTCTAAATAATAACTTTGAAGTACTTTTTAGCATATCTCAAAGTAGTTTTTGAAAGATTTTATGCTAAAAGTTTCGAGAAACAATAAAATAACAAAATGCTATTTTGTCCCCTGGATTTCCTACAAATGGATCTTCATCATACTGAAGCCACAAGTTCTAAAGTACATCTGTCAATCGTATTCAGCAATATTCAATAATAAATCGTTAAATATTATTATTACATAGAGATATAAATTTGAAGATATACTACAATTCTATAAATAATAAATAAATATTATTATTCTTAATTTTGACTGTTTAATTAATTTCTATATTGTATTTTGATCGAGGAATGTTAAAATAAAGCCCTAATTACTTAAAATACTATTATTTTAAGTTGCATTTTACCAATATGCGACGAAGGGAACCAGGCCTTTCCGCAATCTCAGCAATCTTTTCCCTTCCAGCGACACTCGCACACGCCATGTCGGACCCATCGCCGCCCTCCTACGCCGCCGTGGTCGCTGGAGCCACCGCCTCTCCGCCAGATTCCGCCGCCTCCGAGGACGCGGAGTTTGGTTTCTCTCGTTCGGAGTTCGGGAAGGAGGCGTTGGTTGGTACGGTACATGGTTACGATCGCCATGTGTTCCTCTGCTACAAATCCCCCGATCAGTGGCCGCCCAACGTTGAAGCCGCCGACGCCGACGGTGATAGTGTAAATCAGAGCCTCCCACATATCCTCGCCAACGCACTTAAGGCTCGGAAGTCTGATATGAAGAAGGTAGATCGTGTAATACCCGTAGATATGATTTCAAGGGGATCTTATTGCTCTATTAGATTCTTTTATTTTTTTTTTTTTGGAGGAGCTCTGGCAGTGAACGTTATACTACCTGTACCAGACTCAGGCTGACCCCGCCGTCCAAATTTCTCTGCTACTTTTTTATTTTATTTTATTTTTTTATTTTTGGGAGGGGGAGGGGGTGGTGGTGTTGATGAAACCCACCTCATCCACCGACACCCCGCTGTCCTCTTATTAATTTTGTTGTTATTTGTTTTATTGTTAAGTTAGACGCCATTTTCCTTTATCTATGATTTTTGTTCAGTTTCAATGTGCTATAACGATAGCTTGAAAGCCTATGTGAAGAAGGTTATCGCTTATCTTTAAGTTTTCCTATGCATTCTATCTGATTTGTTTTGATGATTTATTTTTGTAGCTTACTGGCTTGTTTCTGTATTTACTCATACTCCCCGCCTATCATTGGGTTCTTCGTGTTGTTTTTGTGGGACTTTTGAATCTCTTAGGGCTTCTATGGTTGTGGATAAAGTTGGAATAAGGACATTTCTTCTAACTTACCAAGCAACCATATGGGTCACTTTGAGAGCAATTCTTGGTCGAAGCAGTAAGTGGAATCATTTGTTCTTTGATCAATCTCATAATAACTGTTCCAAGTATTTGTAGGTAGACCTACTACATCTTCTGGCCGTCGTTCTTTTACAATTTAATTACCACTATTTTGGTTGTTCAAATGAAATGCTATGTAGTTGTAAGTGATCCAAGATTTCTTACTCTTGTAAAAATCTATTTAGTGTCAGACTGAGACCTTTACATTTGTTGTTATTTCTCAATCCCATGTGATATAAGTTGATACTTGGAGGAAAGCCTGTCTCTTTTTTTTTTTACCTCCAACTTTAGTAGAAGAAGAAAAGCGATGAGAAGGAGCATGGGTAGAAGAGGAACTGAGTTTTTAGAAACAAATGACTCTTGGAGATCTTAGTATCTTGATTAACATCTCATTTGGAGATATTGGAGAACTTTTGAATTTTTATTAATAAAAAATTCTTCTCTGTTGTCCCTTTATAGCTTTAGTTTTGTATGATATTTCAATTGCATCATTTGGGATTGGTCTCCTTGTTTTTGAAGGCCACTAGAGTTGTAAGTAGTAACTGATAATTATTGTACTTTGCATTAGAAAGCCATAATACATGCAGTAACCTTTTTATACTTAGTACAGAGGCAGAAATATCCTAAGTAGAAAGCCGCAAGGACTCTTAGGCCTTTATTATTTGGCAAATTCTTATTAGGATGTGTAATTTTATTACTTTCTGGTCAAGTTTTTGGCCCCGAAAGCTAATAGAGGAATGCTAGGAAGGCTTTTTTTTTTTTTTTTAATATGATGAATATGTGGACATTAGCCTTTTGGTTTCATTTATAATTACTAGGGGTGTACTTTTGCTCTTTTCAGTGTTTTGATGCAAGTACATGAGTATTACTTTATGTCTGATATTTTTTTATTATATGATACAAGCTTAGGCCGTTTTTGGTGTAGTTGGTACTTTGCATATAAATTACTGAGCTTAGTAGAAGACAATGAGTGATGTCACATTGCCTCAATTTCTTTATTTGTAGCTCATTCAAATATTCAAACTTTGAGAACGTCTTTCTTAGCGAATAACATGAGGTTCTAGAGGAAATTATTATAGTGAATAGCATGAGGTTCCAGAGGAAATTCTTATATATTGTCAATGATACTTTCTATCCAAAAAAAGCTTAAAGATGAGTATGGATAATCATCTATTGAGATGGTGGATATATGCTCCACTCATTTGCTTTCATGCATAAAGTTATTGGGTTTACAATTTCTAGACCAACTTGAAATGTAAGCATGGTGAGTAATTGGTGTGTTACTAAGAAGGAACAGAAGCTTCACAAGTCCTTGAAATAAAAACACAACTATCACGACAATTGAAACAAGCAATTTTTCTTCAATTATGAATGTTCTATATACTATTCGTTGGGTCAAGATTGCTGCAGTGTGAGAATATATACCGCAAGCAACTAACTATATAATAAAACGTTACTAGTAAATATGATCTTACAACCCTTCCCAGCCAACTCTATTTCCTCGCTAGGAACAACTTTATGTTTCTCCATTCAGGAGTCTATATTAGGATTCTTTCTTTTGTTGTACATATGCAATGCCTGCTTATAGAGTTCTCTTTACCCAGTAGAAATTGTGTTAAAATATGCTGGTGGTTTGGCATTGTGATCTCCAAATAAAAGATTAAACTGGTGAACAGTAATTAAGTTTGTTTAACTAGAAGGTTAGCTTTTCTCGTAATTCTTTCCATATGATTTACCCTGATCCCATTGGACTGGTCGTCGCTTCGAAATTAGACACCTCTTTATAAGGTAGCAAGGGTGTGAAAGTGTATATATGGCCCCCTAGGGCCTACTCAAAGAGCTGGAATCCTTGTCCGTTGGGCCCACGCTTTTTTTAATTTCACCCGCTTAGATCATATGACCATTTAGTTCCTG
This sequence comes from Xerophyta viscosa, assembly GCA_002076135.1. Lineage (NCBI taxonomy): Eukaryota > Viridiplantae > Streptophyta > Magnoliopsida > Pandanales > Velloziaceae > Xerophyta > Xerophyta viscosa. The sequence goes on from MJHO01000305.1 coordinate 42,579, forward strand.
CATGTAAAATGTGAAAGAGAGTAATATTAGAAGCTTGGGACTCTCGCTTTATCACCTATAGCGTAGTTGAATGCCATGCTTTAATGATGGCAACTTATAGTCTTGTGATTTTGAATTAAAAAACATAATAACCTCTTTTGTGAAAGTACTCCTACCACTCCATATCGAGATGAATGGTTTATATGCTTTATTTCTGACTAGAATGTTAATGCTGTCTCGTAGGATTTGGGCCACTCCCTCTCTATATAAGTGTGTATTCCTAATTCCTATGCAATTTTAGATAATGCAAAGCTAAGACTTGGACAGGATCTTGCAACACTTGGGTTAATCCTTCGTCTTGTTTGGATTTAATCTAAGTTGCATCCCAAATTTTATTAATAACAGCCGTAAGTTATTTATGTAGCCAATCATACAACAGTCCACTTTGAGTGTCCTATTCATCCATTTTATATGCACTCACTCAACTTAATTACAGTTTTGGTCAATGGACCCAAAGGCACGAGTCAAGTTCACCTATCTCATGCTTAGGCGCACATGGCGTATGCCTGGCCTTCTAGGTTTGCGTTCTCACCCCCTTTGATTTCATCACTTTTTTTTGATAGCGAGCAAAATGAGAGAACCACTTCAGGTGGCTTGCACATGTAAATGAGACACGTCGAAGAGCTAGTTAGGAGGTGTGGGGTGTTGACCATTACCAAGCGGGGAGAAAAGGGGAGGGTGGGACGGTGTTGGTGTTGCAAAAGCCTGTAGTGCAAGTGGTTAAAGCACCATATATGGGTACAAAGGGCTGTGTTCGAGCCCCATAGTTCCAGCACCCTCTTAATAGGCTTTGTTGTTGTTGTCATTGTCTTTTGCTATTTATCTTTTAGTGTGTGGGAGGCGGGAGGGGAATGGTGGAGATGGTGTGATTCTTCTGGCTGCCGGGTTACATAAGATTTCTTGCAATATGCTTAATAAGCAGAAGATGTACTAAGATTGACAGTGGTTACTGTCTTGCCCTTTTAGCATTTCATTCCTGACTCCAAAACTTGTGTAGTTAAAGCTGTTATTATGAGTTGTGACCTGTTGATTTTAGGTGTGCTTTTGGATGGCAATGTCATTTGTTTATGTCTGATGAGCCAATTTGTATCAACCAAGGAAATACTGATCGAATGAATTCTTTACAGACTCGTTTGACCATTTGTGGAGGCGACTCTGGCATGGATGGATCGAGTGGGGATGTATACATCTTTCCTGACATGCTTAAATTCAGGTAAATTCCTGAGAATTGGATACTTGTTATTATTCGGATTTCTGACACCACATTGAATTTTACATCATCAGGGGCTTAACACATGATAACGTCAATGATTTTATTGAGGATGTGCTGCTGAAAGAGACTCCTGGCTCATGTGATACTCTAAACGGATCCTATATCTTTGTGTGTGCTCATGGAAGCCGAGACAAAAGGTGTGGTGTTTGCGGTCCTGCTCTCATAGACAAGTTCAAAGAAGAGATACAAGCACATGGTGAGGAAGATCGAGTTTTTGTTAGCCCCTGCACACACATTGGGGGCCATAAATATGCTGGAAATGTGATCATATTTAGTCCAATTGATGGACAGGTCAAGGGTCATTGGTAAAAACCCAATCCACCATTAATCTTACATTTTGTTGAATCCTTTGAATGCAAGTTTTCTTGAAGCTGTTGTAGGATGTCAACTATTTATTTCTCTAATCAACAGTTGTTTCTTTATTATTTTTGTTTAATAGGTATGGATATGTTGCTCCAGATGATGTCCCTTTACTTCTTGAGCAGCATATTGGTGAAGGCAAGATTATTGACCATCTTTGGAGGTAAATTCTTTCTCGTGCTTTTGTTTCCAAAATACCTTTAAGTCCATTTCCAAAAATTGAAGATTTATAGGTTAAAATAGAAATTAAGCACTATAATTAGTATCTTTTGACTGTCGTACTTATTTTAATTTGAGGCAATGCCTGTCACGTCTTTGGCTTTAGTTAGTGGTGGAATTTAACTTGGAACGTGCTTTTTTTTTTTTTTTGAAAAAAAAAGATAAATTACTAAAAGGTACCAATCGCCCAAAATGACTGGTTAAGGTAAGGCTAGATGGGCGGCTATGATGCACGGACATGGACACGGGTATCCGAGACACGATACGGACACGGGGACTCGAGAACTCTCAATAGAACTTGCACACGATACGGACTGGACACGGCAGTTTATATATTTTGTTCTAATTTGTAAAAATATTATAGAGCTATAATTGAGTTTGTAACATTGTAAATAAAAATTTCATGAAATACAAAGAACTTGTGTCATTGTAGGTATAAGTAGACTTTTTCAGTGCATAGAGAACAAAACCAACAAATGAGGCTGCAAGTGTATGAGACATCAATTCCATTTAGCCTCTGTATCTTATTGTTGGATAGATAAGAACATGCTTAAATCTGCCCAATATAGCCTCTGCATATTATTACAGTTAATTTTACATGCATACACTTAACTTTAACAAGAGACTTGGTTGAAACTGTTGATTGATTGATCAAACTAGTTTCATAGAATATTATCGCTAGTTATAACCACAATTCCAAACATATAACCTAAAATGCACAACTTGACCAAACAAATTGAACACTATTAAGAAATTAGGGTTTAGACTTTCGGGACAACTTGTTTATTGTTAATTTCAAAACTAGTTCAACTCATGTTCTGCTGTTATTGATTTATAATTTTTAATTTATTTCTATTGCAAGCTCTCTGCTTTGGTTTAACTACTTCCGAACTAGTTCTTAATCTGGTTCATGAATTTCTCCGAGGCATATGAGTTTTGAAACTTGCTGCTGCTAGCCAGCAGGCGAGGGATTTTGTGCTTTTTCCTTTCCTGTATATACTGTATTTTTTCAAGGCGATGTGCATGCAGAAGATTTGTTTTTAATTTATTTTTTATTTCTAATCGAGTTATATTAAAGATAAGAAAAGTGGAGTTTTTTTTAATGTGTTTTGTTAATGACACGTCTTTTATAAGTAAATATAGTATATAGGTACAACATACCAAAGAAATTTGGCATGTCATGCAAACTTTTGATAAACTAATGAAAGATATTAAAGAAATTTATTTCTCAATGCGAATGTTTCTTTACATAACCATTTTTTTACATTTGAATAAAATCGATAATATAATATATATATATATAATATATATAATATATAAATATATATATATATAATATTAAAAGAAATTGCCGAATCCTTGTCTTGTCGTGTCCGTACTTTGTTTAGAATTGCTGAATTCCCCGTGTCCGTGTCATAACGTTTCGTGTCCAAATTGGTATCCGTGCTTCATAACATGGCACATAACTAAGAGTGCCAAATGGCACAATATCGGAGATTACCTTTGCTTTACATATACTAGTTTTGGACCCGTATACGATACACAAATATAAGTCATATATATAAGTAATGATGCTAAAAAACTTATTTTTTATATTTTTCACATTTTCGATTTTATATAAATTAATAGTTACTTTTATTAAAATATTATATTTTTTTTGTCATATGTTATTAGAATAAGAACAAATGCTATTCAGCATATATATATTCATTTTTTTTTTCTAATATGGATAAAATTTTAGTTAAGAAACATGACATATGATGTAACTACTTTTAAATTAATTTTATGTCTTTATGTAATCATTTTTCTATAATTGTTATTTTGATTAAGTTATTGGATTTAATTTAATTTTAATTCTAAACCTTTCATATTTTTTATATTAATTGTATGATTTTTAAAATTTTGATCAATTAATGCAAATTCTCGTGGTTTTTTTATAATAAGAACAAATACGACATTGCACACCGAAATTTATTTGAGATGTCACTTGGCGTCATGACTTTGATCACCCTGTTTTGCATACTTATATATAGATTATAGAGATGGTTTCTTAAAATGATGTGAATGCATGTGCAGGGGACAAATGGGTTTGTCTGAGGAAGACCAAAAGAAGGCGCAGCAACTGAGGCTAAGTCTGAACCCCCAAACAAATGGCAGCGCAGATCGGGCAGGCGGCTGTTGTCAGGGCGCTGCGAATGCTGCTTGCTGCCAAAATATTCCCTCAGAACCAAAACTAGAGAACGATAATGAGAAAGCGGGTGACATTCCAAAGGCTCCTAAAAAGATAGACGGCAAGGGAAGCAGCAGCAAACGATCGGATGGACTTAAATGGTTCGAGAAGTGGGAGCGGGAGGACACGTACGCGGCAATTGCAGTTGTTTCGGCTGTAGTATTCGTCGGTCTCGCCTATAGCTGCTACAGGCAGAGTAGGTAAAGATCTATCTCTATGTGCTTAAATAAACCACATGAGGATACATATGCTCAGATAGATAGATATATTGTGATAACTAATACCGGATAGATATTGCTCTGCTTATGAAGAACTCAAAACTACAAAAGAATAAACGCTGCATACTCTTGTAGTGCTGTTTGTTGTGTTTGCCACGTTTCTCTTTATTTTCTCCTCTGTCCTCTCTTTTTTTTATTATTTAATATTTGAGTTTCTGTGCCTTTAATCCGCTTTTAAATATGGGTAATATGTTATTTTTGTTCTATGATATTCTATTTTCTGGTTGAGCCTTTCAGTTGCTTGTCTTGGCCCAAAAAATGTTGAGGGCCTATTCTCTTGTTAGAGCCTTTTGTTTTGCTGTGCCCTCGAACCATAATAATAGCAATTAGCATGAAATGGACAAAATTAAAACAATTTGGATATGGTATAGTCTGACTATACCGTATCGCATTATGGTCTGTATCAAACATATCTACACGTGAGGGTATTTTTTGATAAAATTTTGAACATAAAATTATAAATTTTAATGAGATTTATAACTTTAGCAAATTTTTTTTTTTGGTAACAATAATTCTAATTAAGTGATTGGAATTCCAAAAATGTTACAGAGTTGAAAATTTAATTTTAACATGTTAAGATATTGTAGTCTTAAAATACATATTTTTGAAAAGTTTTAATAAAGTTATAGATCATGTTAAATTTTATAACTTTGATGTTTAACGTTTTTAAAAAAAAAATATATTTATATGTGTTTGTGTACCGGATTAATATTAAAAAAAAATAAAAGGTAGTTCGCTTGCGTCTCGTTATAATTTACATAGAAGGAACCACCTTTGAAATGTAGAAGGGTATCTTAATTTTTGTGAAAACCAGCTACTATGTAATAATATTTGAGCTCCCAAGCATTCTCCCAAAATTCTTTCCGACTCCCGGGCGAATTTTGGGAGCTCTTCCGTATGGTGGATGGATAGTTTTCTTTCCCAATATATCCTGCCGTTTGGTGTGTGGCCTTTGCTTTTTTTTTTTATATATATATATATTTATATATATTTATTATGTTTTATTTTTTTAATAAAAATAAAAAAATTAAATTAGTACTGCTATTTGGCTCAAGCTAAGCAGTATGTCGTATCTTTATATAATTTAAAATTAAATTATTTAAGTAATATAACTAAATAGTCGAAATGAGTTATTTTTTAAAAATAAAATTTTAACTAATGAATAATCTGAATATGATAAATTCTAATTAATTTTCTAATTTATCAATTTTTATTTAAAACTTTTTAGACTATAAATTTAACGAATTTTAATTGAACAGGCGAAGCGTCTATTTGATTTTTAATACTATTTATATCCAAATTAAATAAAATATACATATGATATCAAATACCTACATAAATATTTGAAACGTGACAACTAGTTTAAACTCTTTTAAAATTTGGCATGTTACAGTTATTTTAGAATTTTAAATTTACTACCTCACATAAAACCGTTTTGAGTTATAACTTTATATCATAGCGATAGTTACAGTTATTGATCAAGGAGAGTCACCCGCCAGTTATTTACAGTATGAACCTAAAACTTATCTACTCTTTCTTGTACATCAAATTTAATGCTGTCAACAGTTAGGGCCTGTTTGGTTTGCTGGGGTTGGGGGCGAACTGCCGCAGTTGCAACGCAGGGCCCGAACTCGCTCGTTTGGTTTGCTAGGGTTCGGTGGGGCCCACCGCCAAAACGCTGCAGTTCGCGGCCGAACTGCAGCGTTTTGAACTGCGGTCGATTTCGCCGCGGTTGCATTTCCGCGTCTCGTCCGCGTGTTTACGCCCCCGAACTGCAGCCTTTGTTTTTCTTGCTTCTCCGCGCGCGCGATCTAAGGTAACCACCCAGCTGATCTCCGCGGCGCTCGATCGTCTCGCTCTCACGATCGATTGATTCTCTGCTGCGCTCGAGCGTCTCCGGCACACGATCGACCGTCTCCGCCTCGCGAACCCTCGTCTCCCCGTCGCGATCGATCGTCTCCGGCTCACGATCTACCGTCTCCGCCTCGCGATCCTTCGTGCTGTTGCACGTCCTGTCCGTCTCACGATCGCGCGGATACCGCTTTCCTGTGGGCAATCCGGTGGTACGCGGCTGGAGACCAACTCCGACTGTGCCGTCTCTTCGAAGTATTACTTTTTAGCTGCATATTATCTTGTTATGTGATTTTCATAATAAAATGTTAATATTTTGTTAATTATAGCGATAATTAAAAAAAAAATGTTTATATAGGAAAGTGGATATGATGGAACGTGAGAACGAAAATAGGAGGAAGGCCGTAGTTGTTACCGTTGTGATTGCGATGCAAGTGGTACTCTTGCTTATTAATAGATTGAAGGGTAGATACATACGTAAGCATATAAATATAAGAATGAATAACGAAACGTGATGTTGAGCGCCTTACAAATCCGACGACGCGTATTGCTGCACATGATTTAAGGATGAGAAAAGAAATTTTTTTCCGATTATGTACTTATTAAGGAGTAGAAAGCTGATCGTGGGAACAATCCACACCACGTTGAGACAGTCTGGCAAATTTTTGCAACCGTTGGACATCAAACCCCTAACGGAAGGACTAAATAGGATTACCTTTAATTCGGTAGGAGAGACGATAGGTGGTACTTCAACAATATTCTATGGGCTCTCGTAAAGCTCCGTCCTGATTTTGTGAGGCCCCGAATACCAGACTGCATCATATGATCGGTTCAGCAGTAGATACATGCCCTACTTCAAGGTGTGCGAACTTCACTCCTCAAACATCATTCACAATCTTGTAAAGTAAATTATCCTCTAATTCATATATATTATGCCTATAGGATTGTATGGAGCCATTGATGCACCCATAACCCATCAGTCTGGCTTTCAAGATAGTTCACGGTTCCGCAGTCGACGGCATACCAACACAGAAGTCTTAGTGCCGTAGATTTCGTTTGAGATTCACGTTTGTCCTTGCTGGGTGGGAGGGTCCTGCCGCATGATGCGCTTGTGTTACGTGATGCAGTGGAGAGGGAAAACGGACTTAGGGTACCGGAAGGTATAATTAAATAAGTCGCCGATACCAATTTATAACAATTGAATGTTAATATTAACTCCTAAAAAATATTTTCGTTTAGGTAAGTATTATCTTGTAGATGCCGGATACGCAACACGACCGGGATTCATATCCCCTTATCGAGGTGTGAGGTACCACTTGAAGGAGTGGTCTGACCGTTCCCCGTCAAATGCAAAGGAATTGTTCAATCACAGACATTCATCTCTGAGAAGTACAATCGAGCGTGCTTTCGGTGCTCTAAAGAATAGATTCAAAATGTTGATATCGAGGCCTACACAATTCAAAACACAAGTTGAGTGTTATGTGCTTGTTGCGTGCTTTCATTTATACTAACGGTGTGATTCCTCACCCTAGTTTGACGAAAGGAGGCTCAGTGACACACAATTGTCAACAGGGAGGGATCCAAGAGACGAGGCCAGGGAGTGGGTGGCATTACGTGATCGGATGGCCGCGGAAATGTGGGCGAACAAATAAGACATTTCACTAATTTCTTTAATCATACCATGGGGACTTGTCGAAACATACTTGATAATAATATGTAATATTATAATTGTTAGCATTTGAGATTTGCTTTAAATATTTGTACGCTTATGTACTTGTTATTTATCAATATTTTTGTGTGATGTATGGAGCTTATTCCTGAGTTGACTTACTTTTTACATTCATAAATGTTGTTTCGTTGATATTGTCTTCCAAAGATGGACGATTCCAACGCGCAAGATCAAACAAGGGGAGGTTCTGAATGGACCGAAGCATTATGACGCCTTCTTTATTCATTTCAAATGGTTGAGCAAGCTTTTTAGGCAGAAAGTAAGATAAGGGCTTTAAGAACACTGCATAATACCGCAGGTGGCTAGGGCGGTGAAAGAGAAATGGCCAACGGTCCCTGTAGAGACTGAATGTGATTAACACTTCGTACTCTTAGAGGCCGTGGGCAACCCGATCAAGAACTAAAGGACTTGAGTGTGCGGTGGGACGATGAAAAAGAAGATGATGTATTGGGGCGGAGGAATTGCAGGCCATATGTTCAGGTATATCCACATATGCTTTGGTTGACGAGCTTTTTAATATTTACGTTATATTGACATTTGTTAAACTAAATGTTAAATTTCAGGCGAACCCTAAGGAGAGCCATATCTTAAAAGCCATTGATTTACAATGAGTTAGGCATTTCTTGAAATGACAATCCACTGGTGTTTATGCGTCTAACTGAATGACTCAACAATTAATGGGATGAGTATGGAACCCTACAACGTAATGGACCATGACATGAGCTCAATGATTGCAGCGTCACAACTCATGCAAATGCTCGGGGTAATCAAACCAATGGTCAGTAAGCCCACTGACAAAACAAACTCCAAGTTCGTCAACTAGCAGGAGCACAGCGGGCAACGCGTAGCCGGAGGGCGATGATGTCTTGGCTGAGTGCATGCTTATTTGGCAGAAAGATAGATAATGTGTGAGCACTCTGGCATGACAACATAGTGTGTTTGGAGATAGACCTTTTTCAGAGCAGTGAAGGAGTTTGAGGGCATATACATTGCGTGACTTGTCGTGCATATGATTACATGATGGAACACACAGTGATTGCACAGTCGTTTATATCGAAGGATAGGGAATGTCGGGAGATTTGGTTGGAAGATTTCTTCGCTGGGTTACTTTAAATGACTACTATGTCGTCGGGATATTTGGTTAGAGAACTTGATGTTATTTTGTGCGTTGCTAGGCTTAGTAGCAATATTTTGTAAGCCTTAACAATCTTCATACACTTGTGATATCTATTAAATGACCGTAATACATTGTAGTTATCTATGTTATTGCTGATTTCAATGTGTTCTATCAGTTTGATGCATACGTTATTTTCCGTGGACGAATAGCCGGGAATTTAATGACATGGCATGAATGGTCATGAGCAATGCAGGGTTTAATTCTCGTGCTTGTTTCAAGAAATTTGAAACAAAAGAAGAAGCACTTGATAAGTATATGTCCTATATAATGTCAACCAAGCATAAGGAAGTGGATGAACAAGTGCATAACAAAGAAATGGAAAAAACTCATATCATTGGTCCTACATTATAAGGATCAAGTCAAGCGCCTGCAAATATATCTAGTTATAGCCATATCCCTGCATCTGTGCCGTATCTGTAATTTGTATTTTATCATTTTGGTTGTATTATGGCAAGATTTTAGAATTGTTGGTTTCATGACATACTGATTCCTTGACATTGTTGGTGTATGCAGGTTTGGAAAAAAAAAAGACATGCTGTATTATTGAGCATATGATTTAGATATTATGTGGTTGGATGTTGTGCTGGACTGCAGTGGTGATCTGCTGCTGTTGAGCAGTAATCTGCTGCTGCTCCAACTGTGGTCTGCAGGTTTTGAGCAGTGTTAGCAGTTATCTGCTGCTGTGGTTTTTAGCAGTTGTCAAGAGAAAAACACATTCCTTGAGCAGTGTGGTGTTTAGCAGTTATCTGCTGCTGCTCAAGCTGTGGTGATCTGTAAGGTGTTTAGCAGTTGTCTGCTGCTGCTCCAAATGTGGTGATCTGCAGGTGTTGAGCAGTTATCTGATGCTGCTCCAACTGTGGTGAACTGCTTTTGAGCAGTGACATACTGCTGTTGCATTATATGTTCTGCTGTTTTTGAGCTTTTGACTTGCTGCTGTTACATAAACCAACTACACTCAACTAAATTAAAAAATATTAATGAAAAATAATAATAACACTTAACTAGCAATCTTATAAATTTTATTATATATATCATTTAACGTTTCATACATTACATATAATTAAAATTTTATAATATTTCATCCCCAAAAAAAAAAAAAGACAAAAAGGAGGTAACTCTACCGCGAGTTACCATATCCGCTCAACTGCATCAAACCAAACACAGGATTTGGAACTGCACTGCTCAACTGCATCAAACCAAACAGATTCTTTTTAAATGCAGTAGTTCGAACTGCATCAAACCAAACAGACCTACTGCATTACCAACAACAGCTAAATACAACTCCCAGCACTTCTAACTGCTGCATTTTAAACTGCATCTCTCAATTGCATCAAACCAAACAGCCCCTTAATGTAAAAGTCATATCCGTAACCGACCTATTTTGTGATCTTCGTAGTAGATAAATTTATAAATACCACTGATCCATATTATATTAATAATATTTTAATATTTAGTCTAAGCAGATCTGAAGATTCTTATTATGAATATCGAATTTTAATAGTCCTTTTCTATTTCATATATGGGTTTGATTGGCAAAGGAAATCACTGGAGTTGCTTACAACCATCTGTGTGATGGTAAATGTACAAAATTTTATATCATTTACAAAATTATCCCACGTCTTTAATTAGAGGAATAGCTTTGGAGTTGACATATCTCCTTTTCCCAATATTAATCTGTATTATTAACCCTTATTCTTGACATCATATATTCAATTATGATTATCCTACTTGCATATATCATAGTCTATCATTGGTTTAAAATATTAAATATTGTACAAAAAGAGACACATAGCATAAAACCATTAGGCATCTTTATTAACTATTACAGAATACTATTTAACGTTAATTTTTTTATTGAATTGAAAAATACAGAATATAATAAAATATGCCTTATTTGTTCATCATTTAATAAAAATATTAAAGAATATCAAATCAAGAATACTATTTAGAAGTAAAATGGCGACCTCACCATTCAAAATAGAGATTTTAGCTATCGTGGTGGCGCGTATTTGCTCGCTATCGTACTGATCCGAGATGGAAACGAGCTAGCCTCAAAGCTCTCTCAACGCTCGGCTCACTCCGGAGGAGGGGAGATTGGTTTAGAGGTTGGTGGTGTTCTTGGTGGTGACCGAAGAGGTCGATAAACTCTAAGGCTCGGCTAGGGGGCTGTAGGGAAGCTAGTGGGCTGTAGAAACTCCGGTGATCGGAGTTAGGGAAGGGTCGCCGGAGCTAAGACTGAAATGGGCTCGGGTGAGAGCTTGTTTTAAGCTCGGGTGAGCTAGTTTGCTCGATTGAGCTTGGAATTGGATTTACTTGAAGCTAGTAATGGAGCTAAAGGCTTTTTTACTTGAAGACTAGTTGTAGAGAAGTAAGCTCTTATTAGATAAGACCCAAAGGGTAATATATACATAAAATGAATCCATCGTGGTCATCAGGACTATGCAATTCTCCTAATTACATATTATGTGAAAACACAAAAATTAGGAGATAAAGAACCATGCAGACACTTGTCAAATCTTCCTAGAGGCTTTTGACACATAAGGGGAAACGCTAGACACTGTCAAAACCTTCTAGAGGCTTTTTGGACACTAGGAGAAAACTGGCTAGACCTTGTAAAACCTTCTAGAGGCTTTGTTAAAACACCTAGGGGACACCTAAACATTTAGGGGACACATGTAATTAAGCTAATTACAAGAACTAACTTAATTACAGCAAGATTGAATTTTCCTCGCGCTTAGGCGCTTAGGCGCTGTGGGCCGCGGCCCGGTGCGCGCGCCGGACGCGCCCGGTGGACTACGGCGCGCACAGGGCGCCCTTCAGGGCCTTTTGAGTTTCTCTTCGCGTCCTGATGTGACGCATGACTTGGTATCGCCATTTTGAGGTGGCACGGACTTCGAGAAGACCTTGGACTTGCTCGAACTTCTTTGGATTGATCTTGAACTTGCTAGAACTTGCACTTGAACTTCTTGATGTGCTATGTGCGCAGCATGCGCGTCCTTGGCATGAGAGCCTTGATGTGGTCTAGGCTTGGCCGCGTTTCTTCGACTTGGGCGTCGACTAAGATCCTCCTGGATCACGTACTGACATGCTGGTAGTGCCGTCACAGAGTATAATCCGTGACTGGCTCGTTATTCAATCCATGCTCTAAATAGTGAGTCCAAATATAGTCTAAATTCGAAGGAGACCATACTAGATGTCGTTGACTATAGTATGATTTTGATGATAATAAAGTAATAGCCAAAGTATTACTAATAAGTTTATTTAAGTATGAAAAGTACATATGCATAGAGTTAAATTTATATATTATGAAGTTTGATTAAAACAAACCACCTTACATAACTCATTAATTAAGTAATATTTGTTTTCCACATGATATCTAAATAAAGCACCATAAGTGACATATAAAGAAAACTCGTATACCTTTCTAACAAATATAAAAGTAGACTCGAATAGTACATAATTTGATAGATAAGAAACAGTCTAACATTCTGCAGGGAGCTCTAAATGAGAGAAAACTAGTACCATATAAAAGTAGACTTGAATAGCTTTCGAACGGTATATTGTTTGCCCAAAACAATAAAAAATGAGAGAGAACGAGCCTATTGAAATTAAAAAGAAAAGTGTACTATAGAGCTTAATTCGGTAGACCGTAAAATAGTATCCGTCGAACTAGCCATTAGAGATGGTTTTTGAGGATGTCTATATATACCCCAGGGCTCAAAATTACTAAGCCTTTCATTGGAGATATATTTGAGTGTTGAAAAAGCATTTCTAAAGACCTTCAAATCGTTATAGAGTTTCAACTTGTATATCTACTTAGTTCAACCTCTGTGTAACTGTGTTAAAGGGTGATTCTTTGAGATATTCTAATTTGGGTTTTTATTTTCTTTTGAGAGATCATTATAAACGGGCATATTTCCTTGCAAGAAAAAGGAGAGGAAAACATATTGCTAGCTAAGCAACGAAAAAAGCTACAAAAAATGGTTGTCATTTAGTTTGTAAAAGTAAGATATACCAGGCTTAATTGACGCTCGGAAGTTAATTGCTCTGGTCGAGTAGAGAAAGTCCTCGAGTGGAGGCAATAGAAAAGATGCCGAATTTTGTCAAACCACTATAAATCTTGTCATATCTTCTTTCTGTATTGTTGATCTTTATTTATTTTTACTGGTGCATAGCTTTTAATTGAATATCTTTTATAGAATCGTGCTTAACTTGCTTAAAGCTTAGTTGTTATATTTAGTTACGTTTTTGAAAACCCAATTCACCCATCATCTTAGGGGTTATCGTAGGACCCAACAGATAGGATCCAGCCTCTCCAAAGTGCAGGAAGTTATATGAGGTTACTTTTTTGGCAGCATTTAAGGGTTCTTCTTATGTAAATATGATATATTGTAGAAGAGTATAGAACATCTCTATCTTCTATATCTTTTTTTGGATAATGAAAAGATGTTATGTTCTATCTCGTTCTTATCCTTAGAAGTTCGGGTTGAATTTAGACCAACCGATGTCTAAGTGCAGTATGGATAGATCAAAGTTCTAACCGCGTGATAAGTGATATCAGAAACTTAGGTTTGGTGGCACTAGGTGTAATATATCTAAGAGTGGGATGATTGTGGTGGAGCAATACCAAAGAAGGGTTAGAGATCTTAGCGATGGAAGCATTCATTCAATGTAACATTCCTTTAATTTGGACCAAAAAATGGTCCAATTGAAAAGTCCTATGGCGTTAGAGCCCATATAGAAGATTTATGGTAGGATTTAGTCCCATACCTCCTTAGTTAGGGGAGAAAAAATTTAGGAATTATAAATTTGGGAGGCACATAAGCTGTCCAACTTGGTACCATTCCCTTTTCGGGGGCTCCGGCAGGTGAAAATGGCCATGGGTTTGAGCCAGCTATGGGTCGGGCAAGTGTGGGCGTCACAAGTGATATCAGAGGGACCATGTCGCCTTATGCTAGGTGCGAAGGTTAGACATGAGGCAGGGCTAACCGGAAATGCAAGTAGTAATGGCCTTGTGGGAAGAAGGAGTAGAGCACCTAGCTTTACATCGATAAGAGAGAGCCTAAGAGCTTGGTCCTGACGTGTTCTATGACGAGGATATCGTATTCTAAGATGGGGAGAATATAACATCCCTTAATTTGAACAAAAAAAATTGCACAATTGAAAACCTTATGGGCCTTAGGCTCATATAGAAGTTGGATAGTGGGATTTAGTCCCATACCCTTAATTATAGAAGAAAATTGGAGTTATAAATTTAGGAGGCATATAAGCTATTAACTTGGTACCAACCTTTTTCGGAAGCCCCAACTGGTGGGGGTAGCCGGAGGTTGAGCCAGTTATAGATCGGACAGGTGCAGAGTGTCACATTCGACGCAATTTAAACATTGGACATCAACTTTGGAAAGCTAGTGAAAAGTCCAGCTTGTGACCAAGGGATCACGGACTCAAACGACAGCCTTGAGGCTCACATGGTTGTTGCACTATACAAAGTCTGAAAACTAGAGCAAGGCTAGTGTCTTTGGAGGCATGAGTTGAGGCACTGCAAAAGAAAAATCATGGACTACATGAACAACTCGCGTGGGAACCTATCTTGAAGAGACTAAGGGGAACCTTGCTGACAGTATTGACCAGTGCGGGGTAGCGGCTGTAACTTGTAGGCGAAAAGGACATGCCGAGGACGTCGCTGCTATTGGTGGGAGAATGTTAGGGAGTATGTCCGTGACTGGCTTGTTGTGCGATCAATGCTCTAACCTGCGAGTCGTAACCCGACACTGATTCGTAGGTTAGATAGATTGGGCTCCATAAGTGCATGAGCTACATTGGTTACGTAGTTTAGTGGACAGTTTTAAAGACACTTAGTAGATGGTATTAAGAGCAGCTTAATGGATATTTTTAAATATATTATATGGTACAAGGATAATAAGTGTTTAGAATGCTATATAAATATGGTTTATTTTGGAGTGTATATACCTCTCTTTTCTTTCTTTTTTGGATAATAGAAAAAATCTTCTGTCTACACATCTCTCTCATTCTTATGTCAGGATTAGGCAAAGTTTAAGCCAATCGAGTAATAAGCGGTGGATCAAAATTCTAGCCTCGTGCAATGTGATAATGCTAGTACGCTAGCAGCGTGTATCTATACTGCCACTCTGTCACCGAATCTCTATATAGAACATTGATTCGATTTTAGATCCGATTTTTTTTTTTTTTTTTTATTGAAAAAAAATAATCTGACTCTGGTCAAATTTAGTGTAGTTATGTTATTATGAACTACTTGCAATTAGCCCCTAAAAAGTTGCTTGCTCTTCTCTTATACCACAAATTGCTTGTTCCTTTTGACATTTTTTTTTCCTCCAAAAGGTAAAGTATCAGTTAGCCCCTAAAAAAAAATTCTACACTGTTAAAACTTTTGGCATTTAAGCTTCGTCCCTGTCGGCACTTCGATAATAGCCTAAGCAATGTGATACTAATAATTAGGGGTTTCGTTTGTTCAGCACCAACTTCTGAAACATTCAGACAAATCTACCCCCATTTTTAAATCTGTCCTTGATTTTGCTAACATGGCATCGCAGCACTATCCCGTTGCCGGGCTGATTTGTCCTGCTTTTAAAAAGCTGGGCTGATACACATTTATTTTATAAAAACTAGGGATAATTGCATATCAGCCCCCAAAGCTTGTGTCTTGCATTTCAGTATCCGAAAATACGTTTCGGCACTACGAGCGCCATGTCATGCGTTTCGGCGCTGCGAGCGCCACGTAACGCATTTCCGTGTTTTCGGGACTGAAACGTACAACTGTTACTTTAGGGAGGACTTGATATGCAATTATCCTTAAAAACTATGCACATAATACTGTCAAATGAAGTGACAGTTCAACACAGCAGTATTTTACACACAATTCAGTACTTTTATTTCAACTTATTCTCTTGTATTTCAAAGGCTAACATGATAGCCAAACTTTGAGAGGGTCAAAAAAAAGAGGTTATTAACTGATAGTGCCCCTTCTTTTAATCGAAGAGTTTTGGTTCGTATCTCAAAGTTAAGCAAAATGACATGGCAAGAAAAAGGAACAAAATAGAAAAAAAATAGAAAGGAAAAAAAAAAGAGAGAGAGACCGTAGATCATTACTCTATAACCCAAGCTTCTTGTGCTGGTACCCATTGACATATCTCACCTTCTTTGAACCAGAGGGCTGTCGGAAAGGAGAAATATCAGCATAATTTCCAGTAAATAAATGCTCTAATTGAATAGAGAAAACATGTACAAGTTATTTTGGTATCACGCAGTCGGGCCCAGAAGAAAAAATAAACTTGCCAAAAAGAAGCATATAAACCACATGATCTGGCTCCTTGCGACCTTCAACCGTCGTTATTTTACGCCATTACATACTACTCAGAAATTTCTAAGATCCCAGTAGAAGTGAAATATCATTGAGAGTATTTGAGCTGCGTCCAGCAAAAGTAATATATATTCTACGACTAAGTTGGTCGTCTCTACTATGACCCTATCTAGATTATATGAACCACACAGATTTTGTATCTGTAACTTTAGGGCATTCCACAAAAACCGCCACAAAGGGCCATAACATATTCTTGCATTCTGATTCCCGTTAAATACCTTTATCTCATCTTCCACACTATCTCTCCTATACAAATATGAGAACCTTGAATAAAAAGTTTAGTGGATCTTACCTTTGTCTTAGACAAATTACAATAGTTGGAGTTCTAAGAACTATCATTATTATCTGAAGTGTTGCTATGTCAATCGTAACAACATTTTTACTATTTTTCCGATAACTTGTTAATATTTGCATATGTATGTGTATGTGCACTATGTTCACACAGTTGTGTGTGTCTTTTACCTTCTATTACTATTATTATTTTTGAGATTTACGAAGGGAATTCAGCCCTTATGTAGCTCACATCCGTGAGACACACGACAGGTAAACCTCGGGTGGCCTGGCTCCAGCTCCATTGATTTTTAGCTTCTGAATTGTTGTAGTTTGATCTAAGATCAAATCTACATATGTGATAATGTATGTAAACATACTACAGGTTAACACTATGAAGTCAAAAGCAACCAAAACAACCTACTCTTTAACTTTTAACATGTGCTATCATAAAGATAATGCAAAAAAAAAAGCTAGTAGAGAAACTAAAAGGGCATCTATGCAGTTCGAATGTACTCGAGAACCTCAATTATGAAATACTTAAATGACATCTGTTAAAGGCCCATGCAAAATCTAGCTTTTGTTTAAATTCAGCTATGATAGTTTTAAGAATAAAAGACAACATAGAATAATTTCTTATATTCTCTCCAAAGGTTTTGAGCCACCAATGTTAGCCACCAAAGAATCCAAGCACTGCTGTATATCCAAATGGAGAGGAAGACCCCTTTAGTGGGATATGATAAGATCAAGCACAAAATTATAACAAACTAATAAAAGCCACAAATTTTTTCTTTTTTTTTTTCTTTTTTTTTTTTTTGGAAAAAGAGCATTCTTGGTCTTGAATAGAACGTAATGCAGTTATGCTAAAGGGCATAGAATAGAAGTATGAATAACTGACCGACTTCACGATGTCCATTATCTGGGCTGTCACTTCCATGTACAACATTTCTGCAAAAGTAATTACATATTGAGGCTTTTTTGTCGAGACCAACAATTTCTTATGCTAGCTTGAAATCCAAAATCATCTTTGTAAGATGAACAAAATGGGCTAACCTTCCTGTTTGGACAGCAAGATCACCTCTTATAGTCCCTGGTTCAGCCTGAAGGGGATTTGTGGCTCCGATAAGCTTACGAGCTGAAGCAACGACACCAACACCCTCCCAAGCCTGCCCCGATTTGGAAACGCAATAAGTTAATCAGAGGAAATAAAGAAACAAAACCAAGGATAAAAAAGGATTTCACTTCCTTGATTACGAGCATGGCTTCTTGTAGATAAAATTACGATGAACGGAGCTTACCATGCACACAACAGGGCCAGAAGTTATGTACTCTATAAGCTTAGGATAAAAAGACTTTCCCTTGAGATCTTTGTAATGCTCCTGGCAAAAGCAGTAAAAATGGCCAATGAATATGAAAAGGTAAGGGAAACAAAATAACTATGTAATAGAATGCAGATCAATAATAATCACAATAAAGTCAAGCAACTTTCAAAACTAGTCTGCCTCCATGGCAAAGGAAGCAATATTCCTTGGGGTACAAAAGCTAATAAATAAGCATCATTCAAATGCTATTCTAACAAGTAGATAAGAATGTATTCAGGGCCAAAATGCAGTCAAAAGATGCAAGAGAAGCCTATAGCGATTGATCTAAGGCTTTTTATTGATCAGCTATTGTAGAAATTAATAACTAACAAAATGATCAGTAAAATGACAAGCAAATTAAAAGCACAAAAATGAAAGAGGGTCTCTTATAATTAAAATTGTTGGCAGTATCATATCTAGATCTAATGGAACCTACCTACATTTGGATATTTAGATTTTAAGGTTCGGCCTTGAGAGCACAACAACAAATTTTCATAAGCATTAACAAGGCAGAAACACAAGTAAAACTTTTGACTGGTTCTAGGTGTTTCCTCATGCAGTTTGAACAGGTCTTTTTTTTAAAAAAAAAAATTAATCTTGTTGAGGTTAAATAAGTAGGCTAAAGATGAGATACAGTTCCACATGGCTATGAAGGTGCTTTGACTACCCCGTTCTCTAGGTACCCTAAAATACAAGTTATGGAAGCAACTAGGCTGGTTTTCTAATCAAAAAGTCTGTTACCGACTAAATGTTTGCTAAGAAACTAGGATACAACATACATAAATAGTTTAGTTTCATGCGACCCAGTTACCTCAATGGTGTAATCGTTGTCCGAAAAAAAGGGAACTAACCTAAAAGGCTAAAATAGATACAATAGATACAAACTATCATTTTCTTCAAATAAACGTAAAGCTCAAAATATTTGTAGCAGAGAAAATAAAACTTTCTGTAGAATCACTTTAAAAAAAAAAGGTTGTTTCCCAAGCATACCTCTGCTAGGTCCTTGGGGCACTGGAACATCTTCAGTCCTTTCAGCAGGAAACCTTTCTTCTCAAACCGTGAAATTATTTCCCCAACCTGCATTTATGTAGTATAAAACAGTAAACTACATATGAAACAGTGATTATCCAAACAAGATCCACTGGATTCATTCCTTTCACACAAATAATAAGACCAGCTCCATACCAGTCCCCTTTGAACTCCATCAGGCTTTACCATGACATATGTCTCCTCTACATCCTCCTGCAAACATTCCAAACATTCAATCACAATCTTTCCAAATAATATGAAGCTAAATAGGACTTCCACTAGCAGTAAGCACCGAAATCCAAATATTTCACAAGCAATTTTCATTTCCATTCTTTAAATGGAATTAGCAATTAGAAGATGGATGCATAATAAGTTATAAACCAGAATAATAAACCAACAAATATATAACATAGATAGATAGACGAGAAATCCAAGAAACTTGCCATTGAGGCAACGAGGTGGGGGAGGAATATGCGGGCTCTGGTGCGCCGCGGACGGGGGCGGGCGGCGAGGGAGAGCTGCAGCGAGGAAGGCTGCAATGCGGCCAGCCGGCGGAGATGAAGGGGTATAGAGGCGCCAGAGAGGAGGGTGGCTCCGCCGTGTCTCTTACTGGCGGCGGCGACAAGCGGGCTCCTTCCCACTCCCAGCGTAGTTGACACGGCGTCCATCCTTTCCTGCTCACTCTGGAGTTGTTGTCAACTAACAATGTCTATCCTTTCCCTCTCAGTTTCTAACAAGCACTTATATTCTCCAAATGGTACCATATTCGTTATTTGAATAACGAGAAAAATATTTTTCTTATAAAAATTGAGTGGAAATTGTTTTTTTTTTTCTTTTCGAAAGAACGAATCCAAGGATAAATTTATTAAATTCGCAATTTATTTTATTAGAAAATTTAAAAACAAATTTTAGGAGTTTTTTTCTAAAAATTTCTAATATAAAATTTAATGATATCTATACTTTTTATGTTGAACGTTTTTTAAAAAAATTTATAAATAGATATTTTTGGAGCTCAAACTTTTAACGGATTAAAATTCGTTTTAAATACGCTAAAATTTTGGAGACAAAATATTGAAATATTTTTTTAAAAAATATTGATTATAAAAATTGTAGATCTCATTAAATTTATAACTTTTATATTAAATTTTTTTTTAAACAAAATTTAAAAATATAATTTTTATTTTTTTAATCATAGAAACTATTAGATTTTGTTGATTGTAACGCTAGCATTTTTCTAAGGATAATGCTTGCATGCACGTGAAAAATACGTTTTTCGAATGTTTCGTGCACAAATCCGTGAAAGATGCAGGCATCCAAGTATTTTCCTTTTCTGAAAGAATGCAAAGACAAACTCTTGGGCTAGTTGGTCTCTGCCAATGGCTTTTATATGGATACAACAGAGGAAGTACGGATACGGATACGTCGTGGATACGGCCGGAGACGTGTCTGAGTGTCCAAAAAAAGGAAAAAATAAGATCGGACACGTCTGGGACACGGCTCGGACACGCGGACAGAAGTGAAATTCTTTTTTTATTATTTATTTATTTTTTTTAAAAATTTAATTTTTTAAATATTTTTTTTAGAGAAATATAATATTATATATAACTAATTATAAATAATATAATATACTTACATACTTAAATATTATATTTATTTATTTTAGTTGATATGATTAAAATTTTGGTATTTAAATTATCTCAAAAAATAAAATATTATATTATATATGAATTTACTATTGAATATTATATTATTATAATATAATATTTAGAGTTGGCATACTATCATCACCGTCAATAGGTAACAAGATATATGTAATCGATCCATCAAGTGACCTCACTGGATATCTAAACTTTATACTGAGCAAATACATGGATCTGCATAACTTATATGAAATCTTCTACATATTATTTCCACTAACATTGCGTATGTGCAGTTCGGTGGTATAACTACCGCACCAATCAGATGACAGTCATAAGAAACGCCTCTGGACCTTCCTAGCTATATTACCATCATAAAAGCAGATTAAGCGATATGTGCGCACATTCTAATCATATTTCCAAAAGAAAAAATATCTATATATGAATTAAGCATATACAATACTACAAAATATTATAGTATCACACACATTATAAAGTCTATCAAAATCTACCAAATTAACGATAGTATAATTTTAAATTACAATATCTACAATACCATATTTAATATAAATAGGTATTAATTTTAAAATGAAATCTAGATTGGCAATTTGCGAATCCGGGGCCCGCCCTTAATTGGTTATTGGCGAAAACGCCCCCTAAATGTAAGTTTGGCCAAATCCGAGCCCCTTATGTTGAAAGATGACCTGAAAATAATGCCCTTATCTTATGTTTTTCGAGGCATAACTTTTTGTATAATTACTGCAAATGAGATAAAATCAGTCCCCGTTGAAAGAATATTTGGAATTAATTTTTCAAATGGGAGCCGATTTCAACTGCATTAGAGCTTTGTTACGAGAAGTTATGGCAAAAATACCGAATCAGCGATCAAGCTGCCTACGGTATTTGACGGCGTTTCGGTATTTTAGTATAACTTTCGTATATAGCTCCAAATGATATGAAAAAGTTAGTCACATTTGAAAGATAACTCATAAAAGCTCCCAACAAGTATAAAGATCAAAACTAGGACATTCCGGCGAAAAGCCATGCGAACACGCCGCGAACAGTCCGCGCGAATACCTCGCGAACACTTGCGAACACTTTTCTACATAACTTTTTGTAGATAACTCCAAATGAGATGAAACTAGTCGCCATTTAAAGACAAAGATCAAATTAGCTTTTCCAACGAGTACAAAAATTTAACAATAGGAATATGATCGGCTGAACATCTGCGAACACCTACGAACAACTGCGAACACCTGCGAACAACCGCGAACACCTGCGAATAAACACTTGGAACACTTTTCTACATAACCGTTTTTGTATAGAACCGAAATGCCGATGGAAGTTAGTCCCCATTTAAAGAAATATTTGAGTTCTATTTCAAATGGTGCTAATTTTTCAGTACTATTTGGCAGATACGTACTAAAAGTTATGAAGAAAAGCGTTCGCAGGTGTTCGCTGGTGTTCGCGTGGTGTTCGCTGGGTGTTCGCAGAGCGTTCGCCGGGAATGTCCTAGATATTGAATTTTATACTTGTTTTAGAAATATTTTTTTGAGTTATATTTCAAATGGGAGTAGTTCAATCTCATTGGACTCTCATGTACTAAAAAGTTATATCAAACAATACCAGAATGCCGTCAATATACCGAGCAGCTTAACATAGGATTCGGTAAATTTTGTGACATAACTTCTTCGTATGTATTACCAATTCCTCTGTGATACTAGTACCATTGGAAAACGGATACTTCAATATCTTCAAAAACAAGACTAATTTTATCTCGATTTGGAGTTCTATAACAGAAAATATGTTAGAGAAAGGAGGTTCGCAAGTGTTCGGTAGGTTGTTCGCGGGTGTTCGCAGGTGTTCGAGCAGGCGTTCGCTCGGAGATGTCCCTAGTAGTTGATTTATAACTTGTTAGAAAGCTCTTTGAGATATCTTCAAATGTGGGACTAGTTTTCAATACTCATTTGGAGTGGCTCTCTAGCTAAAGTTAAAGCAAACGAATAACGACGATGCTGTCAAAATATCGTAGCAGCTTAACAATAGATTCAGTCTTTTGACATAACTTCCTCGTACGTACTCCAAATGCGTGTATTACTATACCATTAGGCATTCTTCAAATCAAGACATTTCATCTCATTTGGAGTTTGTAACAAAAAGTTTGAAGAAAAGGAGCGTTCTGCAATGTTCGCTGGTGTGGTTCGCAGGACCTCGCGAACACCTGCGAACACCCGCGGACACCTCTTTGCGAACACTTGCGAACGCTTTCCGTTCATAACTTTTTTGTAGAGAAACTCCAAAGAAGATTCAAATTAGTCTTGTGTGGAAAGAATATTTGAAGTTCTCTTCAAATGGGGAGTAGTGTTCATCTGCATTTGGAACTCCTCTACTAAAAAGTAACCAAAACAATACTGAGATGCTGTCAAATGTCGTAGCACTTAACCATAGATCGGTATTTTTTGACATAACTTCTCGTACGTATCCCTCTCAAATGGCTGTGATACTAGTACCATTTTGAAAGAGAACTTCATTAATTTAAAATAAGACTAATTTCATCTGCATTTGAGTTCTATAGCAAACGTTATGGAAGATAAAGCGTTCGTAAGTTCGCGGTGTTCGCAGACCCGCGAACACCTGCGAACACTCGCGAACACTTTGCGAACGCCCTTTCTTCATAAGTTTTGTAGAGAACTCCAAAATGAAATGAAATTAGCTTTTGGGAAAGATATTGAACGTTCTTTTTCTAAGTGGTACAGTATCTAACAGCATTGGGAATACCGTACGAGGCTATATTCAAAAATACCCGAATCTTAATTGTTAAGCTGCTACGATATTTTTGACATGCCATCCTCGTATTTGGTGTGTATAACATTTTGTAGAGAGCTTCAAATGATATGGAAACTAGGTCCCGATTTGGAAAGACACCTGAATATCTTCCAACAAGACTAATTTCATCTTTATTTAGAAGTTTCCTACAAAAGTTTTATGAGAAAGCCGTTCGATCTTGGTGTTCGCAGAACCCGCGAACACCTGCGAACACCCGCGAACACGTTGCAAGGAAGTTTTTCTTTGCATAACTTTTGTAGAGGGAACTCGCAAAGATGATGAAATTGAGTCCGTTGGTGGAAAGGAATTGAAGTTGAGTGTGTCAGATGGGACTGAGTGCAATGGCATTTGGGAGGCTCTCTATGCTAAGAAAGTTAGTATGAAACAAACAAGTGACCCGAGATGCTGTGAAAGTAATGTAGCAGGCTTAGAGGCATAGATGTCCGGTGATTGGTTTTTGACATAACTTGCTCGTACGTAGTCTTCCAGAAATGCTGTGATTACTAGTACTATTGGAAAGAGAAATAGCAATAATCGTTTAAAAACAAGACTAATCATCTCATTTTGGAGTTCTCTTATTGAAAAAGTTATGAAGAAAAGCGTTCTGGTCAAGTGTTCGCGGGTTTCGCAGGACCCCACGTAACACCTGCGAACAATCCCGCGAACACCCGAGATAACACTTGCGAACGGCTTCGCTTTCATAACGTTTGTTGTGAGAGAATTACAATGAGATGAAAATAAGTCTTGTGTGGAAAGTAGTTTGAAGCTATCTTTCAAAGGGACTGTTTCATCTCATGTTGGAGCTCTCTACTAAAAGTATACAAAAGAAGTCACCGAATTTTGTCAAAGTACCGTAGCATGTTAACTATAGTTCGGCTATTTTTTGACATAAAGCACTCGTGTTGTATACAAAATTAATTGAATTACTGAGTACCATGTAGAAAGAGACTTCAATATCTTTCAAACAGAACTTAATTTTATTTGTTTTTGCATTTGGGATGTCTCCTACAAAAAGTTATGAGAGAATAAGCGTTCGGCAAGGGTTCGCGGTGTTCGCAGGACCCGCGACACACCTGCGAAACTGCACGCGCGATACACCTGGCGAACACATTGTGACTGGCTTTTGCTCATAACTTGTGTGTGAGAGAACTCCAAATGATATGATAATTAGTCTCTTGGAAAAGATATTGAAGTATATTTCTAAAATGGTACTAGTATCTAAGCATGAGATACGTTACGAGGAAGTGTATGGCAAAAATAAGCCGAATCTATGTTGTAAGCTGCCTAGACGGTATTTGATAGCAATCTCGGTATTGGTTTGTTATAACTTTTAGTAGAGGAAGCTCCAAATCGAGATGCAGTACATGCCCATTTGAAATATGAGACTCCACTAGAGCTAACAAGTAATAAAAAAATCAATCTAGGACATTTTCGGTCGAACGCTGACTGGCGTACGACCTGTCGAACAATCCGCGAACACCTGCGAACACCCGGCGAACACTTTGCGAACGGCTTTTCACATAAGCTGACTTGTTCGTAAGAACTGCCAACTGAGAAGTAAAATTAGTCTTGTTTGAAAAGATATTGAAAGTTCTCTTCGAATGGGAACGTGAGTACTACAGGCATTTGGAGTAAGTAACGAGATATTATTCAATAAATACCGAATCTACTGTTAAGCTGCTAACGGTATGTTGATCAGCATCTCGGTATTGTTTGGTGATAACTTTAGTAGAGAGCGTCCAAATGATGATGAGAACTAGCAGATTGGAAAGATAACGCTAAAGATATTTCTAACAAATATAGAAATCAATATTAAACGGACATTCCGGGCGAACGCCTGCGACTACTTCCGAACACGCCGCAACGCTTTTTGTACATAACTTTTTGTAGAGAACCTCCGAAGCTGAGATGAAATTAGTCTGTTTGAGAAGAGTATTTGGGAAGTTGTCTTTCAATGGTAACTAGTATCCACAGAATCTTGGAGATACGTACGAGAAGTTATGTCAATAATACTGAATCTAATGTTAAGCTTGCTACGCGGTTTTGGAGCAGCATCTCGGTATGTTGTATAACTTTTAGTAGAGAGCTCCAAAATGAAAGATGAAAACTAGTCCATTTGAAGAGATAACTCAAGAGGAAGTTTCCCACAAATATAAAATCAATACTAGGACTATTCATGGCGAACGCCTGCGACACCTGCGAACATGCACCCGCTGAACAACCCTGCGAGACCCCGTCGAACACGCCGCGAGGCACACTGCGAACGCTTTTCTTCATAAGTTTTAGTACGTATCTGCCAAATATAGTGAAAATACACGCATTTGAAATAGACTCAATATAATTTTAAATGGGACAAATTTCCTCTCATTGAGTTCTATACAAACTAAGTTACGTAGAAAAGTGTTCCCAAGTTTCGCAGGTGTCGCTGAAGTGTTCGCTGGTGTGTCGCAGTGTTTCGCGAGGTGTTCGTTGGTGTTCGCTGCGATATTGTTTGTTGTTAATTTTATATCTTGTTGGAAATAGATATGAGTTATCTGTCAAATGGGAACTAGTTTCTCATCTCATTTGGGAGTTAGCTACAAAAAGTTATGTTTAGAAAAGTGTTCGCGAGTGTTAGCTGGTGTTCGTGGGTGTTCTCGTGTTCCGCAGGGTTCGCGGTGTTCGCAGGCGTTCGCCGAATGTCCTGAGTTTTTGATTTTATACTTTTGGAAAGCTCTTTGAGTTATCTTTCAAATGGACTAGTTTCATATCATTTGTGATCTATATACGAAAATTATAGCTAAAATAACCGAAACGTACGCGTCAAATAACCCGTAGGCAGCATTGATGCTGATTCGGTATTTTTGCCATAATTCTCGTACAAAGCTCTAAATCAGTGAAATCGGTCCCATTTTGAAGATAAGGTTCAAATATCTTTCAAAACGGACTGATTTAAATCTTCATTTAGAGTAATATACAAAAGTTATGCTCGATTAAAACTAAGATGAAGTTTTGGTATTTTGGTCATTTTGTCAGCGTAATGAGGGGCGCGGATT
The DNA here is from genome assembly GCA_002076135.1 of Xerophyta viscosa. Lineage (NCBI taxonomy): Eukaryota > Viridiplantae > Streptophyta > Magnoliopsida > Pandanales > Velloziaceae > Xerophyta > Xerophyta viscosa. The sequence goes on from MJHO01000305.1 coordinate 69,292, forward strand.
TTGGCCAAAAAGTATTAGGGGGGCGCTGTTCGCCAATAACCAATTAAGGGGGGGCCCGATTCGCCAAAAATTGCCATTAAATTTATCTACACATAATCTAAAACTTTCATACAATTTATTAAGATTTATATTACGTATATTATTACTCGTATTATACCGTATTTTTAAATCAATATAATTAAAAAATTCAAGTTCGTCAGTAGTCAACTACTAACATTAATCAAGCTTAGATCGTATAATTTAAATCTACAATAAATACAATTTAAATATAACTGTATGATTTTAGAAACAAAATTGTTAAAAATTTCAAAAATTCGTAATTACCGTAGTTCTGAAAATTCTAAAAGTTGATAAATCTGCTAATAACTTGCTTAAGATCTAGCGAGACTATTGATTGGCGAAGAAAATAAGAGATTTGAGGATGAAAAATGGAGGAGAGTGGAGAGGTGGCCTGACGGAGCTGCGGTGAGAGTAAATAGGATAGAGGAGAGGGGAGGGGAAAGAACTAGGCTCGGGTTAGTGAAAGGCGACAAGGGGCGAGCGCCTGTTTAAGGGGCCAGCGGCCGCTCGCCTGTTTAACGTGCGAGCGGTAGCTCGCCTGTTTAACCTACGCATGTGCCAGCGTGGCGCCACGCTGGCACTGGTCGCTTGTTAGACAGGCGACCCGGTATTATTTTTATAAAATTTTGAAATTCGATATTAAAAAATGTAATAATTTATTTAATTAATATTATTTAAAAAAAATCCCAGGATTCTTGTTATAAAACCCCTAGATTTTTAGGACTAATTTTTTTACTTAAAACTTATATTTTATAAGCTTCTAATCTTTCATGTGCATTATTAATTTTAATAAAATAAATAAAGTAGCAACTAATTTTAGCATTGTTTTATTAACTTGACATTGTTTTGATTAAATTAGAGCAATATTAGTAGAAATAGAAGTAATATTTACTTGAACTATTTAATATATTTTTTTTTTTTAAAATATTCAGTAGGTTTTTTTTATTTCTAATTTATCTTGTTAAATAGTATGAATTTAGCGATACTATATGTTTAAAATCCTATCAAAATAGCTCGAATGGATCAACGTCGCTTTAAAAAAAAATGGAGATCAAACTTTTGGTTAAAAAAGAAACAAATTACATTTTTACCAAAAAAAGAAAACATATTAAATATTAGTTATATTTACAATGCATATTCTTATATATATATATATATATAAGTATTATTTATTTAATTAATTTTAACATATTATTTGGAAAGTTACCCAGCGGTCTCAGGTTGAGAATGGAATTGCTCCCTAATCACTCATGTTTTCAAATAAATTTAAAAGTTGTACTACTTTTGTTTCAATACTCCAATTCCACAAAACATTTTTTTTTTAGATTATTGTGGTAAAATTCGTAATAGGAGCGCACGTCTCTGTAGAGACATCAAACTCACGAAAAATCCTCACGTTCAACTCTGACAAATACTTTGGGATCCGAATACAGGCCTTCTATGAAGGGAGCTTCTGCCGTGGGGCGAAGATGATTTTTTAAGAACTCTTGTGAGGGATTTCACTCCATGCGCACTCAAATCTGAATGGTGACGCTTCCTGAGGCACCTTCTATTCAATCGAGCTAGGCGTGCTCAGCCAAAGCAAAATCGTTTAAGGGACATGTCAACTGTTGTTAGCTTTTCTTGGAGAAGAAGGGGCCTCAAATACAATTCTAGATTATAGCTTGGATGGAAGAAATTTTCAAATAATTTTATCTTGGTCGATAGTATTGTGCACGATATCCATCGATGCATCATAGTTTTTAATTTCAACCTAGTGTTCTTTCCTAATAAAGCCGGGTATACAAGAATAGGTTGAGTGCATATTGGAGTACTAATCATAACCGCGAAATAATCAGCCCCTGCATCTCAATAACCTTTTTTTTTTAGAGTATTTTGAGAAAATTCAAACCATAATTAGCCAACTTTTGTGTTAATAGATAAATTTAGGAGCGTTATTTATTCATATTCTACCAATTAAAACATTTTATTTTTTTTTAGTTTGAATAGATTGGGATACAGAAAAAAAAAAAAAAAAGTTTATCCACATCTTTCTACGTACTATTTTCGAGATTCGAATCTAAAACTCCATTCATTAGGTAGAGGCTCCACCATTCATCTTTAATCTTCCGGTCATCATAAAGTAAAAGTTTACTTCCTTTTTTTAATAAATTAATGAATACTTTTGAATTATACTTCTATTAGTCACAAATCTCTCACTTGAGATTATAGTACAAGTTAACTACACTATAGCCCCTTAAAAGGATAAGTACTTATCAATGCCCTATTCCAACTTATTATCTATCAACGTTACTGCATGGAAAATCGTTCAGATAAGATAATCCATTTTATGAAAGAGCATAGAATACCATTGTCTAATAGCTCACATGCTTCCACAAAACTGTTTGTATTAGTGCATTCAAATATTTTGCATTTATTAGGTCTTTAGATAGTTTTTCATATTTCATCACGTTCATGATTATACTTGCTTGACATGACTTTGCTTACTTAAATATAAGATATGTGTTTGTTGTCTTTCAAGATTATTATTGCATGGTTTGTACTCAATATGAAAGTAACATAAAAATACTAAGAATTGAAAATGGCATTGAATAAATGCGTAGGGATTTTTCTACTTTCTTTAGAAGTTGTCGACACCCCATTTTGTCCGGACTGTTAATTTTACATTTAATCAAAACGCAACTATTGGAACCCGCATGGCACACCTAAAATTCGACTTGACTCATCTAAATCCAATTAAGTCTACTTTGGCTCAATTATACTTAAGTAAGCTTAAAAGGTCCGATTAAACCAAATTGGCTCAATTGAGGACTAATTGTGCTTGATCGAATTTTATCAACTCGGTTAAATCCGATTAAGCCCAATAAAGTCCAATTAATTCGATAAAACTCAATTCGATTCAATTTAGTTTAATCGGACACATTTAAATCAAAGTGAATATTCATAGAAGTCAAATGCAAAAAGTATTTAATCATAAAAATCAAAATCTTACATATAGAGGGTCTAATTATGCCAATGATCATGATGGTGGACTGGACTTTGTAAAATTTTGAGGGGCCATTGTTGCAAAATATCAAACTTGAGGATTTTTCTTGTAATATATGCAAATGGGTATGGTTGAGATCCAAAAATTATGGGAGAGGTTACTGTGACGCCCGTACCCCGGGGGTCACGGAAATTAAGGTGGATTTTATTTATTTATTTTATTTATTATTTTTTTTTAAAGATGAACTAAAACACGAGACGTTATGAGCTAGTACTTCCAATTCTCAATAATACAATAGATTACACAGCGGAAGATAAATAACTTTACATCTTTAACCCAAAACCATCTTCTGAAACCCCGTGCTCGCTCTACGATGTGAGGCCTCGGATTTGGGCGGGATCGGCACGAAGGTGCGCGATCTGCGCAGGTATCGGTCGACCGCTACCAGGAACGGTCGACCGATAGTTACGGATCAGGCGTGAATTGGGCCGCGCTCGTGATTCGCTAACTAGAATTGTCCCATACCAGCTGGGTGATGGGCGTTTCTTGTGTTTATAAGGCTTGGAGGCCAAGCCTTTATCACCTCCATAGGTGATCACCTCTTTTCTGGAACGAAAAGAGCCCGGCCATGTGGTGCGGCCAGGGCTTGGCGGGCTTGGCCCGGGGCGGGGAGCGGGATGCGACATAAATGTATTCAGAGCAACCCGGTCACGGATACGGGTGGTGTGCGTAGGCAGGGACCCGCGGAAAGGGCCAAGGATAGGCTGCGCGTAGGGCATGGTGGTGACTTGCACCCGGTGTTGACGGGGAGAGACTGGGCATGTACGTCCGTCCTGACCTGTCCCGTTACTGACGGGGACGTCGATTCCTAAGGTGTGGGGGATGTGAGGCCCCCGGATTTGGGCGGGAATCGGCACGGAGGTACGCGATCTCGCAAAGTATCGGTGACCGCCGGATACAGAAACGGTCGACCGATAGTAGGATTCAGGCGTGAATTGGGCCGCGCTCGTGATCCGCTAACTAGAATTGTCCCATACCAGCTGGGTGATGGGCGTTTCTTGTGTTTATAAGGCTTGGAGGCCAAGCCTTATCACCTCCAAGGTGATCACCTCTTTTCGGGAAGCGAAAAGAGCCCGGCCGTGTGGTGCGGCCGGGGCTTGGCGGGCTTGGCCCGGGGCGGGGAGCGGGACGCGACAGTTACGGTGGTTGATCACCTATATATATGGGAGATTTGAAGAAGAAGAGAGGAGCTGGCTAAGGAGAGAGAGAGAAGAGAGAGAGAGAGAGAGAGAGGGAGAGAGAGGATCGGCCGAAGATCCAAATTCCCATCCACACACACATTCGCCAGAACAAGCACCCACATCTTCAGACTCCTGTGACAACAACGCCGCCGCCGATCGGAACATCTACCGCCGCCCCTAAACTTGGCCGACACATTCGAAGCGTCGAAACCATCAACAACTCAATCCACGTCCAAACCTCGAGGTAATTCTCTCAAAATCGTTCCCACCTTTTCTAAATCACACGACGCCGTCGTGGCTTCGCCGTCTGGCAGCCACGACGGCGAAACAATATAAATAATTTTTTAAACCGAAGTTGTACCAATATATATCTCCACAAATACATGTCGAAATCCAATTTAGACATCACCAATGAATCCATAATCCTTGAAAACCCTTAGAACGACTCTCACAATAGCGAATGGTCACCGCCGCCGAAATCGGCATAAACTTCGTACTCCCGAAAACTCATTAAACAAAGCTTCTAATCCAATTTTTGACGTCTCCAATGAGTCAGGGACGGCTGAAAACCCTTAGGGTAAGCTCCGAATGGTCATCGGCGGCGGACGAACGACCCCCTGGACGACGCCGACGATGGCGTCGTCTAAAAATAAAAACAGAACTAAAAAACAGCAACGCGTGTTGAAGACGATCCATAGGGGTCGGATGAGCGCTCGAGACCTGCAACCGCTTGCCCGATTCACTTCGCGTTTGCATCGGTTAAACCAACGCGCTTAGGTCGCGCGACCGGCGCGTCTGCGCGCGCCTGATCGTGCAGGGCTAAGCCCCGCGTTCGTCTGGTCTGAGCCATTTCCCTTTTGGCCGGACCAACGTGGACCGGCCTAGCTCATTTAAGGCCCAAATTCATTTAAATTCGGTTTAAATCAATTTTGATGGGTTATAGGTGTCTACTTGTAACCCAAATACATATTCGGAGGTGTATACTTCCAATCGTGCATTTTCTAAGTTTATACGCCACATTCTAAACCAAAATCTCACAAAAAATATTTTTTTTTAAATAAAATGAGTTATAGGTGTATACTTGTAACTCGATTTATAGTTAGAAATTAGAGGTGTATACTTTTATTTCTAATTATTTTCATAAAAAAAAAAACTTTTTGGACGATGAAAAGGAAATGAAAACGCGCTGAGCCCAATACTAATAAAATATTATTTTTATCACATTAACATGCACTCTCCAACGCTAAGCACACGCAACCCACGAATAGTACATTTACTTATTAAATAATGCCTATAAATATATCGTTATTTGAGATTAATCTCACTTGGTCATTTAAATTAAGGACTAGAACAGTGGTGTATATATATGACGAGAAATTCACATACGAGGAATTCACATACGAATAATAGCTTAAAAGAGCGGTGTGACTGCTCTTTACATCTATTATATGTATTGAAGGAAGACAAATTCCATTTAGATAATGAAAAATATGAATATATGATCGGTGTATACTAGTTCAACATTGTAATTTGATCCGTATGCCCTCCACGGTCCTAGAATGTGGCCGTGAGTGCCTCGGATGTAATTTAGGATCTAGGAAAGAACAAGTTCGTATGCTCGATTATTTTTAAGTGGAAAAAAGAGAGTTGGCCAGTCCAACACCGTGCCCAGCTCCCTTGCTAACACTATCCTCAAAACCACTTACAAACCTCTAGGTTACCACACAACCCGTGGCCTCCCTAGATATGTTGTGCTCGGCCTCTCCCAAGCCCCTTTAGTGGAAAGTATGAGTCGGCCAAAGGATTTGAATAGCCCACTACATGAGCAATTAACATACATAAATGAAATAAATAAACATGACAAAGGAAGTGCAGCCACTTGCAACTGCTGGCGCCCCTTTGGCTCCCTCGCCGGCCTACTCAGTATCTTTACTGCTCTCCACTCCTGGTAGTGATGATCTTGCGCCCATGCGCGCCCTTGCGCGCCCGTGCCTTGCGCCTGCGCGCCCGTGCCTGCTGCGATTCTCCCCCGCACTCCCATACGTCCGCTGAAGTCCTCGCCTACGCGCGCTGCCCGCGCGCCCGTGCCTCTTAGCCTCTCGCGCACCCGTCCGCGCGCCCGCACCAGTCCGGTCCCCGCACTCATGCTCGGCTAAGGCATGCTACGCACCCAACTCATGTTGTACGCACCTTGACCCAAGAGCCTCCTGGATCATAATTTCTATTATTTAAATGTATTTTATCAAATAGTAACAATGAGATATAGGTGTATACTTATTTTTATTTTACGTATCTGATAAACAAAATGATATATTTATACATAAGAAAATTCGTGCAAAAAAAAAAATTTCCAAAATTATTGATAATCACTTATAGAGTACCCTCTTTTGAGGGTCGCTGTGGGGGTGTTCCGTCTTTCCCACACGTAAACGACGAACGAGCTCTAGAATCTCAATGTGCCTTTTCTCGTTTTCCTAGATTTTCATTAAATATCTAGGTGACGACTCTAACATTTTCCCTCTCCGGAGGAAGGTCGTCAACAAAATTAACGGTACCTCAATACCTCTTGTATTGGCACACTTCAGTAAGATGGAATAACTGAAAGGAAAAGTAGACATATATCAGAGATTACACTGACTCTTATGTTTCATATGAATGTTCCTAAGAATTATTGGTTATATAGTGTTCTCATTAACTGTTGCTTGATTTCTAGAATGGAAATAACGTCTGCTGCTACAACGAATATCATCATTGCTACCTTTCCCAATCTGCATTTGCACTTTTCTTGCCATCCAATATCCCATTGCTATAGATGTCGCCTGCTCGCCACTGAGGTATGTGACTGTATCTTACTATGTGCATATTCGTGTGACCACTAGGGTTGCGAACATTTGAGCCTAGTTGATGAAGACTACTATTCTGACTTAGTCACTACTGTCGCAAGATGTTGCTGCTGCTACTGCTAATCGTTGTCACTGCCTTTGCTGTCGACTATTCTTCCTTTCGTTCTTTCTTCTTCTTCTTCTAATGCATCATCAATCTTGGTTAATAGATGAAACAGGCTTAGCCCTGAATTAAATGAAAATTATGGAAAGGATAAGTGTGGTTATTCAGTTTAGTATTCTTCTTATATACGCATCCCTTATTTGCTGACATCATGCTCGTTCTTTTTCTTCCTCCCTTTTAGTCCGAGCGGCACACGAAACTGCTACTCTGGCATCGTATTGTACGGCTGCTTGCAGCCATGGTGGAGATTGTGGCTTTAGTGAGTAACTACCTAGGCCGTACGTTGCTTGTCGGCCAGCAAGTCGTGGCTGCTGCATATGAGCTTAGATCCTATCTTGATGATCAATGAAAAATTTTTATTTTATGCGCTGCTTTTGCAAGTAAAGCTTATCATTTGATATCTCAATCCAGCTATCCTGGCGCATGGAAAGATAATTCTCCCTCACAACTAAGGTGATTCTGAGTGTTGTCCACCATTTTTATACTGCAACCGCCATTTGCCACAGCTTTGTCGCTACTGCAAGCTACATCCTCACTAGTTGTTCAATCTATCTCTCGTAGATGCTATCGCCAATTGCGCATCAGATGCATTTTGGTAGGAGTGATCAAATGGGTAAAGAGGGGATGAACTAATTTTTGAGATCATCATCTCTTTTCCAAGCCGCCGACGTTGTCCAATCCATCCAGTACTGCTATGATTGTTTGAGCTTTCTTTGGCCATCAACGACTACACTTGGTTATGACTTTGAGTTCGTCATCTGTCGATCGCCTCATTGATATCATTATAGTAACTGTTATTGTTGTCATTGTGCTTTGCCATCTGTGATCATCTTCTTCCTGCCATTGGCCCATCTTGGATCTTACGCCTCCATCGTCGTTGCTAGCCATTAATGAACCAGTCAGCAAAATCAGCGACTGGAAGGGTACTCGCAGGAGAAGAGTCTCCTCTAAACCCTGGATGTTCTTTAGTAAGAGAAGGATTAGATGTTGGACATCGTTCATCGATTTTCAAAGATATGCAGTTCTTATGTGGTTGATCATAGATTAATTGTTGACGATTGCTCTCTTGGTGAGACATTAATTCTCACTCCCTGAAAAGTTTTGAAAAGTTCGTTTCTGCATGAGTTTTTTGAGACTAAACGGTGTGCAGTTGGACTTTGAGGCGGGTTGATATCTACATTTCAAGTTTGAGAGAGCATGTGTAGTATCATTCTCGTGTGGTGAGTGTAGTATGCTACCAGTAAAGGAAGATCTAACTCTTGATGGATAAGTGGTTAAGTTCGTTGATTGAGAAGTATAGTTTCACTATGGAACATGGTGGTCATCCAAGTGATCATGGAACTTTGGCACGACTAGTTGTGGGCAACTTGGAAGGCTGATTAGGATGGACATATATGTCAGCCACCCTTACCTTTTTATTTGGAGGATCGTACATTTTATTTACTATTTTCAACGGTTAACTATTTATTTACAGACTGGGAGGGAGTTGTGACTTCAGCAGTCAGGTTGGGTCGAGCTCAATTAGAAAACTGGTTCAGCTAAGGACTGGACTATTTGGACTGATTAGGACTTAGCCAGACTACTATTGGATTCATCCCTAGTATTGGGTCAGCTAGGCCTAAGTTCAACCGGAGTCTTGAGCTGGTCTGGACTAAACTTGGTTCAAACTCGGGTTCATCTCGAGTCATGTTTCGGTCTATCTAACTTAAGGTGGACAGATTTGGATTGAGACAGCTTGTTTGGACTAGTTAGTTATTAGAACAGCCCTTAACCTCTTTTAGTTTTCTTTCTTCTTCTCCACTCACGTTCTATCTTCTCCCTCATGCTGATCACCATTGTGTTGCTGGATGTCGCTTTTGGCGAACTCCAACCGGTGCTAATCTTCTCATCAACTCCATCGCTGTGTGTGTGCTACAGTTTTTGTGAAGATTTTGTTCATTTTGAGTGGTTTTCGGAATCCGGCTAGCAAGAAATTCAAGTTAGGTAAATTATCTTGCACATGCAAAGATTGAATTACGCTAGGAGGCGTTGTAGAGTTTGTACGCTAATTATGTGGTGCGCATGTGCTTGGAAAGAGAATGCTTATTGTTTTTACGCATGAATTCACCATGGAATAGGCATATGTTGATAAATGCGTTGCATGTTGAGGCATGTAGCTAATATAACTACTATGTTGATTTATTGTGCTGGAAATTACCTAGTGCATAAGGAGTTAAAGGCCATGACTTATGACTTGGTTGTGAAATTATCAACATATTTATTATAATGACTTCTATAATGCTTGCATGTTGTATTACAATGTGGGAACATGCTAAAAATGCTACTTGTTGATTGATTATGTGATGTTTGTAAGTGGAGCTTGCTTGACGTATATTGCCTGCGCATGCTGTGTATGTAGCCTGGAAATGTGATTGGGAGGAGGCTAGAGATTGTTTGAGCATGCCTTATGCATGTCACATCGCCTTGCTCGGTAGGGTTAACTTATGGTTGTGAAATGATTGAATTGATGAACATGGCTAAATGCATAAGATGATTCATTAGGTTATGCAGAATCGGTGGGTGTTGGACTACTCGGAACCCAGGGTTGTTCAATGATATAAACTGTTTAGCACCCTGTTATTTTGGGTCAAGATTGGTCATAGGACACTATGGGGTTATCCCATCGTTATAAATCGGTCATGGACCTATTATGTGCACACGGAACGCCAACGATTGTTATCATTATCAGAAAGCTCCGTTGTAATAGAAATGATAATGATAAATGTGATAGAAGAGTAATCCTATTAATAATAAAATGTTTAAATAATGATTATCGTTGTTGAATGACATATATGATGGTTACATCATTCGATGTATTGACGTGGTTATGTCTTTGATTTGGTGATCACAGCTCTAGCACTTATCCTTAGGGTGCTAAAATGGGTCACTCACCGAATCTTTGTACTCACACTCTCTTTTCTCTAGGTGTTAAAGATAGATGCAAGGCTCCTACGATGCTTGACTTAGAGTGAGCTTGGGTGCACGCGTTTGACGAGGTAATTCGGTGTTGAGTATTATTTGTATCAATTTGGTCTTGAAAAGTCCTAGCTTATGACAAAAATGGGTATTTTGGGTATTTGAAATATATATGTTTATGTAGTTAAAGCTGATCCGTTCCCATTTGGGTGTTTTTAAAATATCAAGTAGTTATTTCACCCTATTTTAGTTAAACTTGTGTTAAAGGGTGAAATGATTATAAAACTTTTTAAAATGATATTTTAATATTGCGATCATGTTTCTTTAGTGGTTTGGTATGTCTATAAGTTGTTGGAATGGCTTGAAAATATTTAGATTGGATTTTGAATTGTCAATTTCTTTTATTTTATCCGTTATCAATATTGATCGACCAAAAGTGTGCATGTGTTTATTAGATGCTCTCTGAATTGTGTATGTCAACCGATATGCCTAATTGGTCGACCGGAACTGAAAAATTTGGATAAGAACTTGTAAAGGTTAGCAGATATGTCAGATTAATCAACCGAAATCGAAAGAACTAGTGTGACCGAACTCTCCTTTACTATCGGTCGACCCAAACTATATAGTTACTGAATGGTCTCTCTGAACCAAATCGGTCAACTAACATCCCAGATTGGACTATATTGAGTCCTAGGTATCAGCAAAGTAGCATGAACTGTGTGATGCTAAACTTACTAATTGAACAGTGATTAATAATGGATTTAGCATTAGTCAGTGTTGTTAAATTTTATGTCTTTAGACTCATATAGATCCCATCAACAACATTGATATCCTGTCATTAAGCTCTCAAGCTCAATTGAAGTTACTTCAAGTTATCTAAAACAATGGCACAATAGTTAAATAAAACAATAATAATTACAATTTTATTTATCATAAGATGCTCGCAAAAGTTTTTCTTATGAACATTAAAGTATCAGCATGTAGAAGATTAAGATACACCGATCGTGAGGGGAGCAACAACAGCAACCAGAAAGAGTTGCAGTTGCTGCATGGTTTGAGGAATTTGAATAGTCTGCTATAGGATTTCATGAAGGGATAGTCCAAGTTGACAGCCTAGAATGAGCGAGCGAACTATGTGAGTCCCATGACTTGAACAATATGACCAAAAAAGGAACACCCAGAAAATGCCTGAAAAAAACTTTCATGCCTTACCTCAATCCTGATGGCTTTAGCAGGGGTATTTCTTTAACAGGGGCATGAAACATTACAATCAACCATAACCTGCACATACCCTGGATTTCTAACAATTTCCAATGCTCATTATATTTTACAACAGGGAGTTAGTACAGCAAGTTAAATTAAAAAAAAAAAGAAAAGAAATTCCTGAGTGGCCAAGTCCATATTTTCAAAATCAGTATCCATAACTGGCTATTTTATATAATGTTCCGGTTGGGAACTTGGAAGTGTAAATCAAGAGATCCATCATCTCGTAGCTTCCGTTCCCATGATAGTAGAAACATTAGCGTAAGAAGATTACGCTCGAACACTATCTTCGTCTGCTGTCTCTAAAGGGCCCTTCGCTCTCTTGGTCCTTCAACAATCCTAAGAATGCAAGAAAATCAAAGAAGGCAAAACCACCAGACCAGTTGGGACCACCTCCTCCACCTCCACCACCATTGCCATCGTCATCACATGGAGGGAAGCCAGTACCACTATCGTCAAGCTCTGGTGACTTCTCCTTACCTGTGTCAAAATATTCTCTATATAACAAGCTCGGCAAAAGCTAAAGAAAATTCTTTATATTGTGTCTAGAACAAAAGAGATAAAGACAATAACTGTGTAGAATCTTGAATAGGAGCGATTGTGATTGTTGATGATTGGCGTGTTACAGTCTGGGTTTGTTCTGCTGCACATGTTGCGCCCTGCGATGGATAGTATATGTGTACGTTATCCAATGTGCACATATAAGAGGTGTTTACTATGTAAGTAAAACTGACGAGTTATATTGGTTGAAATCAACAAGCAAATGAATAAAAAAGACACTTTCTATACAGTATAGGAAAACGCTAAAATCGGGTAACTAAAGGCCATTATACTTTAAGCAGCATGAATTATTTTTACTAAATGATACGTATTACTGTGCTGCTCCTCAATGGAATACTTAGATGAATGGGTTCCTCAAGGCCTTCACTGCAAAAATGTGTTTCGATTAATTCGTTTCCTATACATAACTTCCTTTATATATACATGCATACATACATTGTATGTTTGTATGTATGTGTAGATATTGGTATATAGGGGTGTGTGTGTGTGTGTGTGTCTGTGTCTGTGTAACATTCACAACTATAATTCTTAAAATCAAGTTCACCAAATACTGTATGCACATAAGATGTAAAACAAGATTACAACTTGGAATATTGTTAGCTAAATCTAGCTTGTTTAGTTTGTTTAGCTTGTTTACATAAAACTTGTTTAGTTTGTTTAGCTTGTATGCAAGGTTTTCCGTGCCGTGCCGAGCCGAGTATCGGTAAATCCAAAACTCGGCACGTGCCGATCCATTTAATTTATTATATTTAAAATATAAAAATTATTTAAATAAAAATAAAGCAATTATGGATTGAAATAAAAAAATTAATATAAAATATAAAAACTCCAATTACATATCTAAAACAGATAGTATGAATTTATTTCGTGTCGGATTTTGATAAATTTAAATTCAAGACGTGCCGAACTTGCCGATAATAAAATATTATTTTTTATATTTTTATAACATATTTATTTATTTTTTTTAAACGAAATAGGGTCACACCAGCGCGGTGCTGCCGAACGCACGCCAGTGCTTATAAAATAAAATAAAATAGGTCGCCCGCACGCGGGCGACCTGCGTCTTCCTCCTCGCGTTCACCCAAAAATTAAAAAAACGAAGATAGATAGATAGAGAGAGAGAAATAGAGAGAGAGAGAGAGAGAAAAGAGGGGCGGTGCCGGCCGGCTCCGGCACAGAAAATCTTGCTTGTATGTACACAATATGCATATCTAATGTAGAACAACCTTCACCAAACATATATATATATATATATATATATACGAAATGTTTGTTTGCTACTTCAGCTGGATTTAGCCTATTCAGCTTCCACAAAGAAGCCACTTGATGTAGCATGCAAGCATTCGCTACAAGTTGCCCCCCTACAAGCTAATTTTAAGTTGCAAGGTAGGAATGAGCTGTTTTACCAAATGCTGTTGTAACTTAAATTTAGCTTCTTCTAGAATTTACCATTCAATCCAACAAGCTTCAACCAAATATAGACAACTGTTAAAATAGCAACTTTATGCGCCCACACACAGTAGAAACAATAAAGTATTCACTACCATTACTCAAACCTCATGCTTAAGAGGTGAAATAAATGCAAGTATGACCATGATGTTCTGAAGCATCCTATGTAACTGACAACCAGAAAACAAAATAATGTAAGCTTGTATGGAAATGAACTGACATACGAAAGCAGCAGAACATATAACTGCGGCACGTTGAGCATGTGAAAATGTTTCCCCACGTTGAATTGAGAGAGATTTTGTACAAGGTTGTGCTACACCAGATTTGTTAAGGCAGAGCCCTTTATTATGTAAGAAGCCTGTTTTTGACCCATGTAAATACAATTGTCAAAGTATATCAAGTAATAATTAGACAATCTTATACGACTATCCAATAGATCGTCAGCATGTTAATATGACGAGACATGGACACAGCAAGCAGTCTTATATCTAGCATAGATGACAAAGCAATAAGAAAGTCAATTGCTAGTCCAAAATATGGACCTTATCCCTATTCAAATGTCAGCAATAAATATTTATCTGTCCAATCCAATATAGACGATATCGTGCATACCAAATAAAAAGAAGCATTTAAGGATAACGTGATGAGAGAAATAGCTTCTACACTGTTATGATCAAGTCTGGCTAACTCTACACAACAAACATCTCAATCAGGCAAAATTCTCACAAGTCACTTGTAAAACTATCTTCAATCTGTTTGTGAATGGCATCATAAACTTTCTCCAAAGATAGGTTGTCACAGTACTGATTCTGCCCCTACTTCAAAGAAGACAGATGAGCATTGTATTTTGGAGATGATTCTGAATTAGAAGTTCAATTTGTAATATTTCGTACATGATTTAGTGTAAAGTTCTATTTCTATTAAAACACTAGAGCAAACAGTCTATTCGGTTTATTATTTCCTAAAAAAATGCTGCTCAGCTTATTTTTACTAAAAATGCGACTCGATTTATTGCTTACTAAGGAACGAGATTCCCAACGACTCTTAAAGATAGAGGTGTTCATATACCGATTTGGACCGAACATTAGACCTAACCAGTCAGTTTGGTCAAGTCCCAGCTCCGAACCTAGGGACGACGTTGGTCTTTGGTCCGGTCCAAAGCGGTTAAGCCTGGGCTACCCGATCTACCGCGCCGCGGCTCGATCTCGCCGCGCCTCTCCTTATTTTTGACAGCCGCCCTCATCCGCAGCTCTCAACCTTGATCTCCACTACCGCGCCCAATCTACAGCTCCTCACCTCGATACTCTGCACGTAGCCTACCCGTCGTTTCGCCGGCCAAACCTCCCCGCGCCTCTCCTTTCCTCGCCCGTTTCAGCGACCCTATCCCCTGACCATCTTTCTTCAGCCGATTGAATGTCCTTCTATCTTGATTGCTCTGCCTCCGGCTACTGATCCTGCCGCCGAGCAAGGTATTTGTCACCGCCTTGGCGCCTTAGTTTCACAACATTTGAGTGGAGGAAGTTGACCCCACTGGATCTGTGACGTGTGGCTTGATTTTCCCTGTTCTGGAGCACTTATCTTCGTTTATTGTATGCAGCTTTTCAAAGCTCAATTTTGGACATTAGATAGGTTGTTTGCTTGCTTTGCAGGTATGCATAGCAATTGGACTTGCAGATCTTATCACTTGTTCGGTTGCATACAATTTTCCCTGCATTATTCACTTGTTCGGTTGCAATATGTATTGTGCGGTTGTTGACTGCAATAATCTTTAATGGTATTGTTGCTTATATGCTTATAGATGCCCTTAATTTATAGTGTTGTATAATGTTGTGTATGTTGTATACAACTTCAATGTGCTGGATGATACGAGGAGAGGTTGGAGTTTGTAATGATGATATTGGGTGACTGTTGACTTATATAGTTGTTTCATTTGTTGGATTATAATATGTGACTATGGATTGTCGTCGTTTTCTATGGATTGTAATATGTGATTGTCAATTGTCGTAGTAGTTTTTATTTGCTAAGTCATGACCTGTTGAAGCGTAGAACTTTACCCATGTAACCATTACCCATTCTTTCCTCTATTTTAGTTAACTTATTTTTAATTAATTTAATTAAATATTAATATAACTATTTTATTTATTTTATTTATTGTATATTTTATTTATTTATTTTTTAAATTTAATTTATTTAATAATTATATATAGCTAAATAAACTATTAATTTTTTTTAATAAAAACTAGTTAACTACAGCTAAATAATATTAATGAAAAATTTATTTTAAAAATAAAATTTTAATTTATTTAATTAATTTATATAATAAAAATTAATTAAATTTTTAATAAGTAAATTATGTATCACTTTTAACAGAATAGTATTTAATTTTACTAAAACATATTATATAAATAATATTTTTTAATATTTTATTTGTCTAATTTTGTAATAAATGAATCTAATTTTATTTTTATAAAAATCAAAAAACTTATATTAATTGATTACGTAATAGAAATAATTAAACAGAATTATTATTAAAATAATTATAATAAGTAAATTATTTATTACTTTTTAATAGATAAGTATTTATTTATTTTAAATTACATATAACTTATTATGTATATATATATATATATATATATATATATTTATTTATTTATTTTTATTCATTAACTAAATAACAATATTATTAAAGACTTAATTACTTAAAAAGTGAATAATTTATTAAATTATCTAATAAATAATTAAGCAAATTCTTTATTGATAAAATAAGTAAATTATTTATTACTTTTAGTAAAATTGCATTTATTTATTATTGTATTAAATATTTAATTACTTATTTTAGAAATATATAAATAATTTAGTTATTTTGTATAAAAAAAATCAAAACAATTTTATTTGTTTTATAAATAAATTAATAAATTAGCTATTTTAAAATAAATAATTTATTATAAATATTTTTTTAATTTATAAATAATATTCTTGAGTATAATTGACATTAATTTCAATTATGTCATCTGTTACCCGTGTAACAAATACCAATAATCCAAATATGGATAACTGTTACCAATCTATTACACAGGTAATAAGTACCAGTAATCCAAACATAGATAACTGTACAATGAGACAAAAGCTCATCAACGATCGAGGTCTATTACCCTAGTAACATATTTACCAGGGTAACTCTTACCCTTATCAGGGATCCAAACATTACCTGTTTGTTTTTTGAGTAATTGTTACATAGTTTGTTTTTCGAGTAACTGTTACCCATGTAACAGTTACATAGGTAACATTTACCTTCAATCCAAACGTGGGTAGTAGTTACCCATTTAACTGTTATTAGTAAAACTAAATGTGGGTGGACATTACCGCCTTGTTACCTAGGTAGAGTCTTTACCCATGTAATTACTACCTTTACCCACATACTAAACATGCTCTTAAAGAAAACCCAAGAAGGCAGGGCAAAAGGTAAAGGCTAAGCCCTTCTAGGCCCAACCATACGCTGATTAATATAACCTATGACATTTGATCTCCCTGAATCATACACTATTGTCGTGCTCACATTTTTTTCGGACAGATAAATCAAGGTCAGGGTCAACTTATTATCTAGCGTAATAATCCAACACGCTCAATTGAAGCTTCAAATATGGCGCATAGTCCTATTAGACCTATATCAAGTCTAATTAGATTTAATTCAATTCAACTCAGATAATTTAGAATTGACATACCGTTGCTAAATTGATGATAATGCAGATTATACATGTCCGAATTATGAGCAATCAATTTTGCATGAAAGCCAATTCGATTCCGCACCATCATGTAAAATTTCACATTAATTGGAGTATATTTACTTGATGAAATATATTTATGAAATCTGTTCAGTGCCGGCTCGGCTCAGACTGACCAGGGCTCGATTCGGATGTCATAACTTTTTGTACACACTTCCGAATGGGCTCAAACCAATTTTATATGAAAATACACTCATCAAGGTGCCTGTGTACAAAATTTGAGCAAGTTTGGATTAGATTTGAATACGTTTCTAGATTTTCAAAATACCGACCAGTAATAAATGCAATACAGCAAAGGATGCAGATATGCATATATTACAGACGTTACAGACGGTTCTGAAATGTCTTAATTTTATGATTAACTAGAGGTAATGCCCGCGCAATGCGCGGGTGGTAATAAAATATTAATGAAAAATGATAGACGGAGATGGTAGTGCAAAAAACACACAGTAGGATGTAGTATATTATTTGAATGGAAAAATCCATGAAACGCTAAATGTATGGTTAAATCACTCATTGTCTCCACCATAAAATCGACCAAACATTGTTTAGAAACGTCGAAATTTGAAAGATACAGTTATGCGTTAAGTAAAGAGAATTTCAACCGGAATTTTTCTTTGATTATGTAAATAAGATTATCTTCTAATACTTAATATGGCAGTGATGTAAACAACTTTTTTAGTGTGATGTAAATGATGAAAACATGTAGCATCACCTATGTTTTAATGGTTTCCTGCAAATAGACATCTCGAGATCGTCATATCTTTCCTTGGAGGTGTGTTGTATATTAAACTAAAGTTGACAGATTCAGTTTGTCATAAATATAATTCAGCAACGTACGGATTTTCTTCTTCCATTTTAGCAAGGACCAAAGGTCTACTTATCGATCTGTATCGGCCTCTTGGACTCCGGGAAGGCAAGCGGCATCCCTTTCTCAATTAAGCTCTACACAAGAAGGTTAAATTTAGAAGTCAACCGAAAATTGGAAGTCTTTGCTCAGCCCGAATTGCCTACTGTGCCCTCGGAGCGCCTTTGGAATTATCCAAAGGAAAGAAGGGACGAGGCTTCAAACCAGGCGGCCTTTTCGGCAATCAATGTCTATAACAAAGTTGATGTATTGATAGCAAGAGCAGCTATGCTGGCATCTTATTAACCAATAGCACATACAATCTAATATAGGCGTGTTGAATTAGAAAAATACAGTATGATTGTGAGAAGCCCATGTCGATGATTGGACATCTAAAAAATGAGCGTAAGTTGAAAACGAAAGAAATATATCTACATGTAACATTAGGACATTAAAACAGCTTTGGCTGATTACAAATAGAATTATTTATCTTGCCGTTTGAAATACATTATGTAATTATTAGGCGAGTAGAGATGTGAGCTACCATGTATAAGGAATGGAGACAAAATCAGTTTTGATAGTATTGATAAACATTAGAATCGTAGAAAATGTCACAACTGTAGATGGATTACAAAATGAAACACCAAAGTAGATAAGAGTTATATATACAACCATGCAACTTTCTTCGAACATTTTCAAATGGAACAGTAGCTTTTGAACACATATTCTTCTTGAGAGGGTATGTACATATGGGTTTTAAGTATGTTTGCCAAAAAGTGATAAAGTCTGCACGCCTATACTTTCCAAAACATAAGCGACGTGTAGTGTTGTGTACTTTGGGATCTTCCGCAAAATGTGCTCGCATTGTTCAAACCAAAACATTCTAGCGCATAAGCATATGTTGCATCAGTTACAATACAAAGAAGATTTGTCCATTTAGTTCTCTTGGAATTGTGAAATTGCTTTGAGGAAAAACACATAATTTGTATAAGCATACCTTCACGAACTTTTTTTGGCAGCACGTTCGCTAAATAATTCTGTTTTTGGTAACCGCTTCTTTGATAAGGGAAGTGTTTTACTAACCATTGTCGGAACATTTGCAAACCTGCAAAGGATCAAAATATTAGTTAGTTTTTATGAGTAAATTATCTAAATGAAGGGACACGGATATGTTATCTGGAATTTTTATTAGAAGGCAAGCTTTGCAATAAGTGGTCGAGAAACATACGTTGGTGGAGTTGAAATAAGCGATTCTTCAGCAGTGAGTAGTTCTTGTTGAATATGTGTAAAAAGGGGTGTGTGTAAGATGTCCTCATTATATACGAAGTTTTCTTTGTTAACTTCCTTTGAATGTGCAACTCTAGAAGTACCTTGATCTTTGAATGGGTTGTTAATTTGCAGAGTTTCCTTATCTGTAATTTGGTGGCATACTATATCTTCTTTAGAATTGAACACTTTTGTAACTTTGAAGGTAACATCGTGTGGCCAACCTCTCCTTAAGTTGAGGTAACCTGAAAAATGTATGCCCGACCGAGAAGATTCTTAAGTTCATTTGGCAAGATATATCTATCAGAATCGTGTTGTGTGGCGAGTGTAGCAGCTGGAAGTTGCACCAATTGTTGCGCGAGGCGGCCAAATATCAAATATCTTCCACT
This sequence comes from Xerophyta viscosa, assembly GCA_002076135.1. Classification (NCBI taxonomy): domain Eukaryota; kingdom Viridiplantae; phylum Streptophyta; class Magnoliopsida; order Pandanales; family Velloziaceae; genus Xerophyta; species Xerophyta viscosa. Next base: position 89,097 of record MJHO01000305.1, read on the forward strand.
ACGACATCTATCTTGTACCTAGCAATAAACGCACTAAGTAGTTAATCAGCAGATAAATACGAAGGATGCTTGGACTAAAGAAACAGTAGCATGGTGCAGGAAATAAAGAAATTGTGAATAGAATTATAACTCAATGTAGTAACCATAGTATAGGTAATTAATTAAGAGCTCCATGATTGTTGCAAGATGCTTTGCCATCTTCAATTTTAACACCAGATAAACATATCAGACAAGCTGAGTACCACCATCCTTGATTGCAATTGATATCTTTGAATGTTGCCTCGCATGTAAATTTCATATCCTATAATGAACTTTGAATTAGGGACACATAATTGTAGTATGTGTATGTCTGCTCTAATTGAACATTATCAATTTTATATCTGTGTGTATATATATAGATATATACACTTATCTATGTACATATGAATATATACATAAATAGGCACACACACAACACATACATACAATATATATATATATATATATATATATATACACACACACACAAACACACATAACACATACATGCATAAAAGAATATATATATATATGTATATATATGTCTCTCTGTGTGTGTGCGTGTACACACACACACACACACACCACACCAACATATATATATATATATATATATATATATATATATATATATATTATATATATCCATGTAGTATGTGATATATTATATATGTGTCCACTGCGCTGACGCTGTTGTGTGTGTGTGTGTGTGTGTTTTTTGTTCTGCGAATGAAAGATCATACCTGGGAGCACAATGCATCCAAACTGAGCAACTCTTGAATTGTTTTTCAATTATGTTATTTCTCTTCGTCAGGTCTTATAGGTGGTAATTCTTCTGGAAGCAATTCGACTCGGTAGTCTGCAGGTAATAGCCTATATAGTTAAGAAAAAGTTAGTTTGTTTGTTCTATTAAAGCTAAACATACATATGTGATAATGGTGGATATGTGATAGTAATTGTTTCGAAAGTTCTCCACTTCTGCTATTGCTAAGTCTATATAACATTTGGATGCAGAGTTTGAGTTGATACAAACTTCTCCTACATGAATATGAAAGCGTTAGACAACTATTTTTTTATGGCAAATGTGTGACGGCCTGTGTCCCGGACCGCCCCGCGTATCCACGCCAAACCACACACACATGCGGAAGTTTTTAAAATAACCATGCGTGGTTTCCAAAATCAAATACAATAAGAATTTGAAAATACTTTTAAAAGAAACCCGAGCCCGAGCGTAGAACTTTCAGGCACGTGTCGAGCATCCGCGAGGGAGGCGGTTCTCTT
>MJHO01000306.1:10698-25862 GCA_002076135.1 Xerophyta viscosa
TGTTATACAAGTGTGTACTTTCATATTTTCAGGTTGGAATTGAATTACGAGAATCGAGGGTGATTGAAATTCATTTCTAAAACTGTTTCTGAAATTTCTGGGATTATCGGTCGACCGCAGGATTCATCGGTCGACCGAAACATTATTTTCAACGGTAAACTCGATGGATGAACTATCCGTCGACCGAACATTCCGGTCGGTCGACCGATAAAAAGTTCTGTTTTAAGGATTTTCAAAAACGTTTTAAACGGTTTTTGATTTTGATTTCGACAATTTATATGATGAATACGCACATATCTAAGATATGTGACACTTCCAAATTTCTTAGAAAAATACAGGTTGAGCCGGTATTGCGAAATTTGTGTCGTTTTCACATTTTTAAATCAAAATGAGTCCGAACCTTAGCTTTTGATCGATCTCTGTGTATCAATGGGAAAGATTGATATTTTGAGATCGTTTGTAAGCTTCGTGTGGCATCCAAGCTAACCATCTTTCCCGTGGGAGGCTTGCGTGCCAGGTGTTCGGTCTCCGGCTCGCCTTTGTTTTAAAAGGTTATTTGTGTTGGATTCGAGTTGGGATCCATCTTGAAAAGGATTTCTAAGCTTCCGCTGTGGTTTTCGTCCGACCCGGGTTCCGGGGTCGTGACATTATCCGTGGAGGCCGTGGGCCTGGATAGAGGTGTCGTGAGGAGCGTTGAAGACCAGAATACTTAGGTTATGTGGTGCCTCTAAAGACGTCAGTGAGCGCGGTTCCGATCACCAGTTGGCCGAGGTGGTGGCTGCGAGTGCGAGGCTAGGTAGAATACGGCATAAACCCTAGTATCCCCCAATAAGCGTTGTGGGGTCGCCTTCACTGTTGTGTGGTGTTGGTGTTGTCCGATATCGATACGGCGACGTGGACCAAGACCTTGGTATTGTGCGGACGTGTCCGAACTGGGTAGCTCCCGAAGTTCCGATGGACTGTGTGAGGTTCGTATTTTTTTTTTTTCTTTCTTAACCGTTTGATGTTTCGTATTGTTTGTGTGTGAGACCATTGTTCTCAGTGCATCCTTGGTTGGCCGTATGACGGGCGAGTCGCGAGGGAGGTGACCCCGCCGATACGGAGGTGTGCGTGATTGAGTGTGTTTTGGAAATGACTTGTGTTGGCTGGTATTTTTGTTGTTCAGGGGATTTTCGGTCGACCGAAATCCCTATCGGTCGACCGAAACCTGGGGCGAATCGTTTTAAAGGCTAGGGACTTAGCCGTTTTCATTTCTCACCCCCATCTCCTCCCTCCAGAACCAGAGCTGCTGCTCTCTCTCCCTTGACCTAGGTAAGTCCCTACCCTCCTTCCCTCCATGTTTCTTCTAAAATCAAGGTGCTAAGTCGATTCTATTGCCCTCCTAGTTCTTCTCGTTTTCTCTCGCCCGGTGGTGCGTCGGTTCGACTCGGAGTTCGGAGAATTTCGTTTTCGTGGTTGTTGAGGTGAGCGGGTTCGCACCTCTTTCTTGTTGGTTGATGTGCTTTTAGCATGCTCCTAAATTGTACGGTACTCATGTTGGAATGTAAACCCTAGAAATGGTGGTATTGATGAATGGACATGTTTTAGTGCTAGCTTGATGTTGATCTTGTACCATGATGTTAAATGTGTTGCATGATGTGCTAATGAAGTGAAATGTTATACGATGTTCATGTGTATGGTCAAATAGTTGTGAAAATGGATTGTCTTACCTTGGTGCCTTTAATATGCGGTTGCTCAAGGTAGAGCTTTGTGGTTGACATGGGATTGTGAAATGCTATTTTAAAAATGAGAGTAATGGTTTGGGGCGTATTGTACCGTTAAGCTCGTTCGATCACCCGGAGGTCGTTGTAGTACGACTCGGGATGGGTGACGGGCCGGAGCCGCGGAGGCGCCAGAAAAGATGAAATAGCCCAGAAGGGGCCAGTGGACGTAGATGCAACCGACCCTTTGGCCGGGGCGGTGGCTACGATACCAGGCGAGGCTCGTGACGGTCACTCCGGATACTGACCAGAATTTCCGAGTAACTCCCATATAGACGTCAATGGGAACGCCTCCACTGAGGGTCATGTTGCCGCTTATGTGCACTTGCGGAAGATTCTTGGTCCTTGGTACTGCGCAGGATACCCAAGCTCACGGGTGCGAGTACCTAAAAAGATGAAACATGAGAGGACTAACGGGCGGATAGTCTAGTTAAACGCTAACATAACAAAGATGATGGCATAAGATAACGCGATGGGTGTTATTGTTTTAGTATGACTTATTGTGCATATTGTTATGTTGGGTTAACTATGAATTTGATTATGCATTATTGTGGTGATGATTTACCTTCGGAGAGAGGTTTCGCGTTTTACCGCTCACTAAGTCTTATGACTTACCCGTTGTTTCCATTTTTTTTTCAGATCCGCTCGGTCGTGGCAAAGCACCACTTTAGGGTGCTTAACACGGCGAATAGTTTTTGCGAGGATTTTTGGGGATAAAGGTATACATGGGGGTTGGCTAGTAGATATGTATATAATCCTGTGTAGTAATTAGTAGTTTCACCTGTAATTATAGTAAATGGGAAGTATTAACTTACATGGCTTGTATTTTGTGTATTATGTTTTTAAATGTGTTGGAACGCTTTTAGAAAGGTAAACCTTGGGAGTTATAAGGTTTAAATTTCTAAAAGTTGTAAGAATGGTTGGTTTATGGTTTATATGAGAAGTTTAATGACCTTTTTATTCTAAACTTCTTTTAAATGGAATTTGTACCTTGACACGCGTGTATTTGGTTATTTGTGTACTCGCAATCGTTTCAAATGTATAAAATAGTGATTGGATCAAAGTTTGACTACTTGGGTTCTTAGATTTTCGTATTTTCGATGTTTCGATAAGATATTTTGTTTAAGAGATTTTGTGGTGCTTTTATATGGGAATTTGATACCTGCATGTTCATATTGATTATATGTGTGTGTATGTATGATGTTGTAGGATTTGGAAAAACATTTTTGGAAATGAGGTGTTGAGGAGTTGGTTGCTGCAAAGTTGTTTTTGCAGAACCTGCAGGTATCGGTCGACCGAAATGTTGGACCGGTCGACCGAAACCTGTAGATGTTCTGTTAATCGTTTTTGGTCGACTTTCGGTCGACCGATATATAAAAACGGTCGACCGAAAGTGGCTCTGTAATTCATCGCAAAAATTTTCGTATTTGGTTTCCGATTTTGATTTCGATGCTTTGAGGGGTTCTTATAAAGACTAACTAGAGGTTTAGAAATCCCAAATCTTTCGGAAAAATACAGGTCGGGCCGGTATTTCGAAAATACAGTTTTAAGGTTATTTATATAAGGATTTCAATGAAGGTTTGGACCTTAGATTGCTTAGGATCCTTTTGTGTCACCTGGGGAGACTGATACATTAGTATCCTATGCAAACTAAGCTCGGTCTGGGACCGGACCGCCTCCCCCGCGGGTTCTCGTTTCGGACCGAATGTCCAGGTTGCGGCTCTACCGTATTTCTAATTTGAATTGTAAATTTGAGCATCGGTGTTTTGAAAACGATCTCTTCAATTGTTTAAGCTTCCGCGAAATTAATTATTTCGAAGTCTATCTCTTTACAATAAAGGTTATTTTTCGCTCGTCGCGGTCCCAAGCTTGCGGGTCGTGACTGGGTATAGGTGTCCTAGGGACCAGGGGCTTGCGCTACTCGCAGGGCCAGCCTTGCCAGAACTGTTATATAACATGATACTGACAATCCGTTGGGATTAGAATGTCACGCTAACATAACCAAAGAATGCATAAGACATTGGTTGGGTGACATTATGCGATTCGAGATAGCATGCTTCTTATGTTCATACACATGTTTGTATGTTTAATGTCATTGATGTATTTAAATAATGACTTGTGAATGTGATGGGTGAAAGCTATATTGCTTTACTTGATTGATTATTTGTTTGTGTGCGGTGTCGCGTTGGTTGCACCAGGGGAGGTCGCCAACACGCCGCTCACTGAGTTCTACTTAGGACTCACCCCTCCTGTTGTCCTTTTCTCAGATCCGATCGATAAGGGCAAAGGACCGGCGTAGGTTGTCAACGAGTAAAGGAAAGGGATAGAAGGTATCTTTTGGGATGGGAGCTAGACTTGTTAGATACACATTTTGTACTAAGTCTTGTAGCTCATTTTGTGTTCACATAGTATTATAGTTGCAAAACCGAAGCATTGACCTACACGTTTTGTATTTTGGATTTGTGGAGCTATTAGAGTATAAACTTTAGAAATGTGAAGTTTAGTCTCTAATATCTATATTTATGAAAATGGTTTGAAACACTTGTATTTGAAAACAAGTTTTATAAAGCTTTTGTTATTTTTATACAAAGTGCGATTTAGTGGAAAATGTGGTTTGAGCTCTTTAAAAATGATTGGAATGGTTTGGCATGTGTATATACTTTTTCTATATAAGTTGTTGCATGCTATTGGATTGGAATGGTTGAGCTTATTCCTAAAATTTTGAAGTGTTTAAGCTCTAGTTTTACCGTATTTTGTTAAAAAAATGTGTCTTTTGAGAATAATCGTCTCTGAGGTAAAATTTCGAATGCTTGGTAAGTAACTCGGCACGTGTTCTTTGGATGATATGTGTACGTGCGGGGGTTGATTTCCAGATCGCGGTGGAATATACCGAATCGAGGCGTTGAGTTCCTCATTGCTGAAATAACCTTATTTCGCTATTTCTGGAAGGATCGGTGTGCCGATCCACATTTCGGTCCGACCGAATAATTGTGAAGAACGGGGAAATGCATGACAGGTTTCGGTCGACGAACCTAAATACCGGTCGACCGAAACCTCTCTGTATTGCACAACTAAATAATATTTAAATGATAATTAAAAATATTTTTGAGGGTTTGAGGGTCTCTTATACAAGTGTTTAAGGGATTCTATGCCCTCGAATCTTTTTGAAAAATACAGGTTTGGCCGGGATTTCGAAAAGGAGTTTTAAAAGGGTATGTTTTGAAAAGAATTTAGTTTGGGACCTTAATTTGCTATAGATTATTTGATGTCAATGGGGAAGATTGATATCTTAAGATCTTTTGCAACCTAGGTCGGCGTTGACCGTGGGGTCTATCTTCCCCGTAGACCTCGGGTAACGTTGAAAGTCCCGAATCCGGCTACACCCTTGCATTATAAATGATTTTCAAATGAAAATTCTTCCGCTTACGCAAACTTTCTTTCAAATGAGAAAATGTATTTCCGGATGTCGCGGCCCTGGGGCTCGGGTCGTGACAACCATCAAGGTAGAAACTAAGTTGGATATTCCAGCTTATGGAGGTGAGATAGATGGTGATAAATTAGATGCATGGTTAGACCCATTAGAGACTTATTTTGCGTTGTATGAGTTTAATGATGTGCAACGTATAACCTTTGTGCGGGTGAAGTTAGTTTTGCATGCTCTAATTTGGTGGAATGCATATATGCGTACTCATGATGTTCGTAGGTTGACATGGGATGCATTCAAGGTGCTCGTAAGAAAGCAATTTAAAATCACCGTTGTTTCAATGAAGAGCGCTGAGGCGTTAGGCAATTACTTTCCGCCAAGCTTATGAGTACAACGGTGCAAGAGTACCTAACGGAGTTTATGAAGCGTGCCTTCTTGTTCTCGGAATTCCGTTGGATGACTAATGACACATTGAGAAGTACTTGAAGTGCCTTCAAAATGATATCGGGATCACTCAAGATGTACAAATGTGGAGGACATAGACGATGCTTGCCAAAAAGGTACTATTCTTGAGAGGACTCTACACCCGAAGAAGTATCAAAAGAAGAAGGGCGCACAAGTAGCAACGAAGAAGTCGCAAGTGGTGAATTCGGAAGAAAGAAAGCTGAAAATCCGGAGTAGCCCCAACAAGGCACAGGAGAAGACCACGAATGTTGATGTGTAACGCATTGTGACGTCAAAAGTCATTCGGGCCGAGAGTGTTGGAAACTACATCCGGAGTTACGTCCGAAGAATCATCGTCCTCGGAAGAACCAAGGCAAGGGCAAAGCACTTGTGATTACGGAGAATGCGGAGGACACCGAGCTGAACCAAGTGATGGCAGCCGACCCTACATTGATGCTTATGGTGCGTAGTGCGGGAGAGTGCTCAAAACAGCAACTATTTTCTTTTCTGGACAGAAACAGAACAAATCTGGCCGAAGCTAGGAGAGCTGAAACAACCGGGAGTAAAGCAGCTTCTGTTCTGGCCGAGAGCAGCAATACAGGGGCTGTTCAGGAGGCAACTAGGGAGCAACATACTCATACAGTAGGTAGGCGTACAGTACAGCAAGGTGGTGAAAAATCTGAGCAAGATCAAAGTGCATCTCAAAACTGATCCAAGGAACCAGCGGCGTTGTTCTTTGTGACGATACAAATCAAACAACAAGTTGTGGAAGCAATCTTTGATCCCGGAAGCCAAATGAACTTGATCTCGGAGGGATTGGTCCAGAAGTTGGGTTTGGAGACGCAACCTCATCCTCGACCATATTCAATTGGATGGATAAAGGATGGCATGGAGTTGAACATCGATCGCCAATGTACATTCAGATTTGCTATAACGAATGAGTTCATTGACGAAGTTACTTGCGAAGTCGTGCCACTCGATGTATGTTAAGTCATTTTTGGGAGTCCTTATATCTGGGATCGAGATGGGATATTCTATCGACGGCAACAACGGTATTGTTTGACGAAAAATGGGCGGAAGATCCTCATTTCAGCAAAACAAACCAAATCTGAATTCAAGGTATGTACGACTGGCCCAAGTCAGAAAGTGGTGGAAATCCTAAGTAATCGGTAATGTGGTGCTCTTGCTTAGGAAGGTGGAGAAACCAAAGGCACAAGTTGAAGTGTTGTCTCGAGACTTGGGTGAGCGAGAAAAGGCGGAGGTTCGGGAGTTTGCTTACAAATTTTTTGGAGTATTCGAAGAGCCAGCGAGGATGTGCCACCTCGGCGTTCGATCCGAGCAATGGAATTCAGCTTTATAGATGGTGAGCCACTTCCTAACTTGAGTATGTATCGTTATCTCCTCTTTGAAAGTGATGAGATCAAGAAGAAGTGGTGATTTATTTGAGCAGGTGTGATTCAACCGAGCTCATAACCTTGCGGACGCCGATTGTTATGGTTCCGAAGAAAGATGGGCGGGTGGCGTATTGTGCGTGGATTATCGTGCCATTGAACATATTAGGTGAAGAACGATATCCCACTCCCCCGGATAGAAGACTTGATGGACGCAGCTGCAAACCTTTCAAAGTTCTTTACGAAACTTGACTTGAAGTCGGGATATCACAGTTCGGGTTCAACCGGAGGACACTTGGAAGACCGCTTTCAAGACAAAACAAGGGTTGTACGAGTGGTTGGTGATGCCATCGGATTATGCAACGCCCCAGAACTTTCATGAGGCTTATGAATGAGGTAATGCAATTTCATAGATGATTTCGTAATAGTTTATCTTGACGATATTTTGGTAACATAGCCGGGACCTTGGTCCGAGCACTGGAGCATTTTCGAAGGTGTTTTCAGCTCTTGAAGAAGAGCAAGCTGAATTGAATCTTAAGAAGTGCGAGGTGGGTCGTACATCCCTCGTCTATCTTGGATTCGTTGTGGGTGAAGGAAAGATGAACTTGATCTCAAAAGATCCGAGATCCAAGATTGGAAGCGTCCAATGAATGTGACGGAAGTGCGAGTTTTCGTCGGAGCTTGCCAATATGGTTCAGAAGTTTATTCGGGGATTCTCATCTATTGCCGCTCCACTACATAGCCTCACAAAAGCTGGACAAAAATTTCAATTGGGGGCTGAAACATGAAGAAGCCTCCAAGGCCTTGAAGAAGGTCAATCACCGAAGCACCCGTATTGGCATTTGCCGAACCTTCAACGCTCGTTTCGAGCTTGAAGTGGATGCCTCGGCGTAGCGATGGGGGCCTGTTCTTAGGCAAGAATGGAAGACCCCGTGGTGTATCCTCGGAGTTATTTCAAGGTGGCTCAGCTGAATCTATCCAATTCTATGACAAGAACTTTATGCTTACATCAAGCGGTGAAGCATTGGCGCGCTATCTTTGGGAAAGGAGACGATCTTGCACACGGACCACCAACCATTGAAGTTCCTACAAACACAATCAAAACTCCAGCAAGCCAAGGCACATGAAGTGGATGTCATATCTAAACAATTCAACTTGGCGATCAAGTACACAAGCGAGGAGTTCAAAACGCTTGCGGAATAATGTTGTCAAGGCCGCCGAAACCCTCCACTAGTTGCATCGTTGTGCTCAAAATACATCCTTGGGTGATTAGGATAACAAGGCTCTATATGAGGAGGACATGTACTACAGAAGGTGGATGCAAGAGGAGCAAAACAGGGCAGTCCGAAGCAACAATAGCCTTGCGGGATGGACTGTTATACATAAAGAAATCAGCAACTATACATCTCCTGAATCGGCGGATCGATTGTTGTGGATTCGAGAAGCCCACACCTCGAAGATAGCTGGACATTTTGAGTAGAAAAGACTCTCCAAAACCTGGGACGGTATGTCTTTTGGCGACAAATGAAAAGAAGATGTTAGTAGAGATACATTCGTGGTTGTGTGTTGTGTAATACGTCGAAGCGACGAATCGGAAGCAAGGGATTGTATACGCCATTGCCGGTTCTACTGCCCCTTGGGAGAGTATTTCTATGGATTTCATTGGTGGGTTTACCCCGGTCTAGGAAAGGATAATGATTACTTGTTTGTGGTTGGTGATAGAATTTAGCAAGATGAATATGCTTGATCCCATGCAAACGTACGGTGACGGGAGAGGAACCGGAAATTGTTCTTTGCGAATGTTTGGAAGAACTTCGGCTTCCCCTTCGTTATCATTTCAAGATCGGGATACCAGGTTTCCTAAGTCACTTTTGAATTCTCTTGAGCCATGATGGATACTAAGTTGCGCGGAGCACCGCCTTATCATCCCCAAACTGACCGGACAACCGAAGTCGTCAACCCACTGTTGTACACTTGTTGCGCGGGTATAAATCTAACACCCTTTCTACAATGGATGAAAAGTTTACCCTTAATTCAGTTTGCATTTAACCGGGCTGTTCATTCATCACGGGCAAGACTCCATTTGAAGTGTGTTTGGGATATTTGCCCAAGGTTCTTTGATGTGCAATTCCGATCGCCGATCCTAGTACGTTCGAGAGAAGCGCATGAGCTACCAGGCTGCTCCGGTTTCTCGGCACATCAAGAAAGTTCATGAGCAGGTTAGAAGGGCCAGTAATCGAAGCTCAATTGAAGTACAAGGCCCGGCACGATCAACATAGAGTTCCATGTACGTTGAAGGTGGGAGACTTGGTGTGGTTGCACTTAGGGAAGGAGCGTCTCAAGGGGGAAGCAAGGAAACTAAAACCGATACGCTACGGCCCATTCAAGATCCTCAAGAAGTATGGTGACAATGCATTTCAGCTGGACTTACCTCCATATATGCAGATGTATTCCGTCATCAACGCCGAAAATCTGAAGTTGTTCGAGCCTTCGTTGTTGGACGAAGACGAGGAGTCCGCCGCAGTGCTTCCTTCCATGGACGAGCTGGAATTAGGTGACGAGGCGCTGTTGGAAGAGGATACTATCGTCGAAAGGAAGGTCTTGGAGACACGGAAGGGTTCGAAGGAGAGATTCAGAGTCGGCTTAAAGGGGCAACCTCCTTCCAAAGCGAAGTGGTTCACAAGGGAAGCGTTGGAGCGAACCTTCCCTCATTTGCAGATTTAGGCCTTACTGGAGCAAGGCCTCTCATTGGGTGGGAGTATTGATCCAGGTGGATCAAGGATGGAAGTAGCAACAAACGCCCGAGCCAAAGATGCAACTCTCAACCGAGCGCGCGCGCGCTGGGCGCTGCGCCTTGGCGCCCGCGGCCAGCGCCTGGGCGCGCGCTCGGCCATTCTGTGCTTTGGGCTCGGGTCTAGCTATTTATCCTTTGCTATTTCTGTCCTTAGCCTTGGATTAAGTCCCTAATGAGTTACTTTAATCCTAGTTTAGACATGTGTAATAGGGTCTAATTAGGTGTCTTTTTGAATTTCTTGTAATTAGAGTGTTTTTCTCTTAGGGAGCCATGTGTCATTAGTGAGGGTAATTACCACTAATGCCATGGCCCCCCTTTGTAATCCTTTTTACAGCATATTCAATAAAGCTAACCAAGTTTTCTCCTACATCTTCTTCTAAATCAAATCTCTTGATATAGATTTTCATCCAACCATTAGATCTTCGATCCGATTAAAGATCTTGGTAGATCGGATCAAGTGCTTCACGTCAAGCACCATTTCGATCGTGGATCACATTCAAAGCATTCGTGGACACGGGTGCTTCAGATATTATGGTCTCGCGGGAGACAGCCACCAAGATGGGACTAGCATTGGACCGGACAGACAGGACCATCAAGGTGGTCAACAAAGAGCCAGAGCCGCTCATAGGCATGACCAACCAAGTACATGTCCAGCTTGGAGAGTGGACAGGATACGAGGACATCATCGTGGCGGACATCGACGATTACGATGTGGTGTTGGGACTAGAATTTCTTAAGGAACGCCTGGATGTCATCATATACCCCAGTAAAAATCTCATCATCATCCAGAAGGGAAAACCTGGCGCCGTGCCCATCCTTTTGGACGGAGTAGACAACAAAGTTGAGTTTTGCTACGTGCCCATCACTTGGAAGACCCAGGACAAGGAGGAGTTGGCATGTTTTATACCTACCAAAAAGAAGACCCCCGCCAAAGATGTGAGGCTATCATCTATGCAAATCTCAAAGGGAAGAGAGATATCTGTTACGGATCACACCATCTAGGCAACATGGAATAAGGCGCGCGACGGGGACGTCGCACAAACAAGTGGGGGAGTATGTCACGTGCCAAAGTATTTGACCCGTGCACACATAGGACATGCGCAGGGAGGTGCGCATGGGATGCTAATCGAGCGCTGCTCAGGGATGAGCAGAAGGCCATGCGAATGGCAAAGCGTGGGATGCGCGGGGGAGCGCATAGGACTGCGCACATGGGTGCGTACAGCACATCAAAGGAGATGTGTGCGGGGCAGCATGCATCATAAAACATGGAGCTGCGCATGGGGCAATGCGCAGGCGCACAGAGGAGACAAGGCAATATGCAGGCGTAGGGGAGCACATGAGACTGCATATGGTGCCAAGAAGAGCTGCGCGGACTTCAGGGAGATGGACTGCGAAGGCGTAGGGCCATGCACCAGACAACGCGCATGGGCAGCTCAAAGGATGAATCAGGGGTGCGTGCATGGAAGCGCAAGGGAGACCATGGGCACGCGCAAGGACAATGGACGGGGCTGCATGGTATGCATGCGTAGGGCAGCACGCGTGCACGGGACCTCACGGGCATGCGCGGGAGTTAGGCTGCACATAGGCCGCGTAGGGCGCGGGGCGCTTGGTCGCGCATGGGTTGCGCGTGGCGTTAGGCCACGCTGGTCCGCGCCTAGGATCCGCCTGGGCCGCGCATGGGCGGCGCCTGGGCCGCGCGCCAGGAAGAGCGACTGGGCCGCGCCTGCGCACCGCCTGGGCGTGCCTGCGGCCCAGCATGCGGGAAGGCTCTAGAGAAGCCTTGAAGCTTGGTTGCTTGGGGCACAAGAAGGAACTCTCTAGAAGGCTTATAAGGACCGTAGGATCAAATGTATCTTAGCCATTGGTTTGGGGACTCTTAGGCTTTAAATAGGGGAGGTCCCCCACACATTTGTATCATCTAAGCTTTAGTGAGCTTTCAAGTGTTCTAGCCAAGAGGTCTTGTTAAAGCATTCTACCACCTTACTCTCTTTTATTTAAAGCTCTCAAGGGCCACTATGGGAAGGCTGAGCTCAGTGACTAAGGCATTCCGCCAAGGGAAGCCTCTAAGTTGCCCACGGGTCTAAGGCACTTCTAGCTGACCCCGTGACACCGAAAAATGCCCCATTCGCCCGTGCCAAGGGCCTGCCGCAATGAGATTTCCTGGGCAAATGCTCCATTCGCCCGTGCCAAGGGCATGGCCGAGGCGATTTGCCCTGGAAAATAGCCGAATGCCCATGCTGACGGCCTGCCGCTAGGAGATTGCCCGGGCAACTGGCTCATTCGCCCGTGCCAAAGGCCTAGCCCAGGCGATTGCCCGGGCAAATGCCCCCTGCGCCCGTGCCAAGGGCCTGCCGCCAGTAGAATTCTCGTCCAAATGCCTACCGCCACGAGATTGCCCGGGCAAATAGCCCATTCGCAAGTGCCAAGGGCCTATCGCCACGAGATTACCAGGGTAAATTACCGTTCGCCCGTGCCAAGGGCATGGCCGAGGCGATTGCCAGGGCAAATGGTTGAGTGCCCGTGCCGAGGGCCTGCCGGAAGGAGATTGCCCGGGCAACTACCTTATTCGCCTGTGCCAAGGGCATGACCGAGGCGATTGTCTGGGCAAATGTCCCATTCACCTGTGCCAAGGGCCTGGCCGCGGCGATTGCCCGGGCAAATTCACCACTTGCCCGTGCCAAGGGCCTGCCACCACGAGATTGCCCGGGCAAATGGCCGAGTGCACGTGCCGAGGCCCTGCCGCCAAGAGTTTGCCCGGGCAGCTACGTCATTCGACCATGGCAAGGTCGTAGTAGAGGCGATTGCCCGGGCAAATGCCCCCTTCGCCCGTGCCAAGGCAACCCCGCCAGTAGAATTCTCAGGCAAGGGCCTGGCCTAGGTGATTGCCCAGGCAAAAGCCTCATTCGCCTGTTGGAAAAGCCTGGCCGAGGCGATTGCCCGTGCAAATGTCCCATTCGTCGGTGCCAACAGCATGCCGCCACGAGATTGCATGGGCAAATGCCCCATTCGCCCGTGCCAAGGGCCTGGTTGAGGCATTTTCCCGGTCAACTGCCTCATTCGTCTGTGCCAAGGGCCTGCCGCCACGAGATTGCCCTAGCAAATGCACCATTCGCCCGTGCCGAGGGCTTCCGCTAGGAGAATTCCCGAGAAGAGGCCTCATTCGCCCGTGCCTTGGGCCTGGTCGAGACAATTGTCCGTGCAAATGTTCCATTCGCCCGTGCCAACGGCATGCCGCCACGAGATTGCATGGGCAAATGTCCCATTCGCCCGTGCCGAGGGCCTGCCGCCTGGAGATTGTCCGGGCAACTTGCTCAATCGCCCGTGCCAAGGGCCTAGACGAGGCGATTGCCCGGGCAAATGCCACCTTTGCCTGTGGCAAGGGTCTGCCGCCAGTAGAATTCCGGGAAAATGCCTGCCGCCACGAGATTGCCCAAACAAATGGCCCATTCGCCAGTGCCAAGGGCCTGGCAGAGGTGATTGCCCAGGCAAATGCCCCATTCGAAAGTGCTAAGGACCTACCACTACGAGATTGCACGGGCAAATTCACCGTTCGCCCGTGTGAACGCATAGCCGAGTGCCTATGCCCAGGGCCTGCAGTAAGAAGAATTCTCGGGCAAATGCCTGCCGCCACGAGATTGCCCGGGCTAATGCCCCTTTCGCCCGTGCCAATGGCCTGGCCGAGGGGATTCACCGGGCAAATGCCCCATTTGCCCGTGCCAAGGGCCTGGCCGAGCCGATTGCCCGGACAAATGCCCCATTCACCCGTGCCAAGGGCCTGGCCAAGCCGATTGCCTTGCCAAATTCCCCGCTCGCCCGTGCCAAGGGCCTGCCGCCATGAGATTGCCCGGGCAAATGCCCCCTTCGCCAGCAACAAGGGTATGCCGCCAAGAGAATTCCCAGGCAAGGTCCTGGCCGAGGCAATTGCCCTGGCAAATACCGCATTCACCCGTTGCACGGGCCTGGCCGAGGCGATTGCCCGTGCAAATGTCCCATTCGCCCGTGCCAAGGGTCTGGCCGAGGCGATTGCCTGGTCAAATTCCTCATTCGCCAGCGCCTAGGGCCTGCCGCCATGATATTGCCCTGGCAAATGCCCCATTCGCCCGTGCCGACTGCCTGCCACCAAGAGAATTCCAGGGCAGAGGCCTCATTCGCCCGTGCCATGGGCCTGGCCGAGGCGATTGCCCGGGCAAATGCCCCATTCACCCATGCCAACGGCTGCCGCCACGAGATTGCTAGGCAAGGCCCGTTCGCGCAAAAAAAAAAAAAAGGAGTCATGTGGGAGACCTAACACCACCGGTCTTCTGAAACCTAAAAGAATGGTTTCTCATCTAGCCATGGATCATGCCATAAGAAGATCTGATTGCCATCCCCAATCCTGAAACGGATAAATGGTAGTATCCGATCTCTAAGCTTGAGCATTTGACGCCAACTCCATGCTGTGCGAGGAGAGTAACCTACTCTCCATCTAGCCATGGATCCATGAAGCCCATATAGAATGAGGATCTTTTGAGAGAATACTCCAGAGGTGTCGCATAATTAGTCCTTGATTAATTGTAGTAATAGACCGAATACCTAGTCCTCCTTCTTCCCTCGGCAGACATACCTCAGCCCAACTCACCTTCGCATATCCTCCATCACTATGACCAGCCCACAAGAAATGCCGAATTTTGGACTCAAAGTAATTTAATAACTCCTTTTGGCAGGATAAAGATACCTGACCAATAGATATGTAGAGAGCTCAGCACAGATTTAGCAAGTTGCAAGCGACCTGCATAAGAAAGCGATCTAGACAACCAAGACCCAATCTTCGTCTCCAGCCGTTGAATAAGTGGCTTGCAATCAGCAATAGTGAGTTTGGAAGTAATCAATGGAACGCCTAGGTAACGCATTGGAAGTTGACCATATTGGAAACCCGTTCGTTGTTGAATATCAGCAAGGAGATCACGGCCTTTAGCCGAAAGAAAGAAGTGACTTTTAATTGGGTTTGCACAAAGCCCAGATAAATCAGCAAATAAGTCCAAACCTCTTTTCAGCACATCAATAGAATATAGATCTGCTGCACAAAATAGAAGTAGATCGTCTGCAAAAGTCATCATAAAAGTTCTCGTCCTTTCACATCTCCAATGAAAATGAAAAGACGAGTCAGAGTTAATGAATGAGAGCAATATTCCATATAACACCTCCATAACTAGTGTGAACAAATAGGGAGAAACTGGATCACCCTGCCGAAGACCCCTAGCACCATGAAAGAACCCCTCTGCTGTTCCATTAATGTTTATTTAAAAAGAGGATGCGCACAAACAGGATCTTACCCAATGGATGTGATCCAGGAGGATCTTCTTCATCGTGGT